>SEYY01017506.1:0-5000 GCA_009176605.1 Armadillidium nasatum
ATATATATATATATATATATTATATATATATATATATATGATGGCATCCGCATCCGCGGAGCATCCTCATCAAAATAACATCCGCATCCACTTTCGAAAATTCAACATCCGCGCATTTATCAATTGAGAAAATATGACATGATATTCATCACTAATTATATATATATATATATATATATATATATATATATATATATATATATATATATATATATATATATATATATATATATAATATATATATATATGACGTCTTTGCTGCTCCTTCAAAGAACACTAGATGATGGTACCCTCCTATGGTTCTCAAAACATGTGCTTCCGAGCTTGCATCCTTCCTTGGTAAACTATTTCGTCTATTTCTTTCTACTTCAACCTTCTCTTCTTACTCCAAACGTGCCCCCATTCAGTCTGTGCCGAAAAAGGGGAACCCCTCTCAACCCTCTAACTACCGTCTCATTTCCTTAACATCTGTCCTTTCTAAAGATTTCGAATCTATCCTTAACAGGAAGATTTGGAAATCTCTCAATTCTTCTAATCTTATCTCTGGTCGCCAGTATGGCTTTTGTAAGAAACGCCCTACTGGTGAACTTCTTTCCCTTCTATCTGACTCATGTTCCTCCGCTCTTCGGCATTTCGGTGAATCTATTGTTGTCGCGCTAGACATATCGAAAGCATTTGACAGAGTCTGTCGCAAAGGTTTGATTTCCAAACTTTTATACCCCCAACTTTTCATTAATAACCTTCTCTCTTACTTCATTTCCTATACTCCTATGCCGATGACTCCATCATCTTTTTTATTACTCTTTTTAATTTGAATGTTAATGGAAGCAAGGTAAATAGCCATGGGGCAACTGACCCCTGATCTATCTCGCATTTCAAATTGGGGGAGAGAAAATATTTTTGTTTTCAATGCCACCAAAACTCAACTCCTCCATCTTTCTGTTCGACACAATCATTCACACAACTATGATACCTTCTTCAAAAACACACAACTCAAAGCTTCATCTGTCCTTAGTATTCTTGGTGTTTCTTTTTATGTGATCTTTCTTGGAAAGATCACATTACTTCTTCCTAAACAAGCTTCTTAGAGGTTAGGTGTTTTGAGGCGCCTTCAGAATTTCTTCACACCACCCTAGTTGCTTGTTCTCTAAATGAGTGTTGTTCGACCATGTATGGAAAACATATCACACATCTCTGGTGGTTCCACACATAGAGCTCTTCTCGAAAATGTAGAGTCTAGGGCTTTTGATCTTATAAAGTCTGAAGGCTGAAGGCGGAAATGCGGTATGAAACGTTCACATTGTATTAATTAAATGAGTATGTGGAAACGCTTGGTATTAACTTTTCTAATTACATTAAGTTTCTCTAGGAAAGAAACTATCTTAACTATATAATATATAATAAATATATATATATATATATATATATATATATATATATATATATATATATATATATTATATATATATATATATATATATATATATATATATATATAATAGATAACCACTATGATTAAAAATCAACCGTGGATGCATTAATTTTATAATGTTTGGTAACTGCTGGTTCGGGGAATCGAACCCGGGCCCCAAAAGATGGAAGTCCGTTGCGTTGACCACTACTCAGCTGATGGTTTAAAAGGAAATAATCCAGAACTTCTACTGGCATATCGCCTAGTGGTTATCTAAATTATAACATCTGTACTGCGATTTATATCGAGGACAGAACCTGGCCCATGTTGACCCTACGCCCAAGTTGTGGTCGGGGAAGTTTGAAGGGACTTTTCACTAGAAGATATGCCAGTAGAAGTTCTGGATTGTTCCTTTTGAACCATCAGCGGAGTAGTGGTCAACGCAACGGACTTCCATCTTTTGGGACCCGGGTTCAATTCCCCGAACCAGCAGTTACCAAATAAATATATATATATAATATATATATATATATATATATATATATATATAATATATATATAATATATATATATATATATATATATATAATATATATATATATATATATATATATATATACTATATGATGGCATACTCCTTCTAGATATAAATACACTATTTTCCCTCCTATTGATAACTCTGACCATAATCATATAGCTCTTAGTTATAATGCTTTCTCTCCAACAGCTCCACCATGTTCTAAACGTACTTTCTGGCACTTTAATCGGGCTATATGGAGGGCAATGCAACGCTTCTTTGCTAACTACCATTGGAGTGAATCTTGCTTTATCTTGGGGGACCCATCTGTCTCTGCTGAAAAGGTAGGGGCCATGATCCTTGATGAGATGGGTAAATTCATTCCATCTTCAACTAAATCTTTTCTCCTCAAAATCCATGGTTCGATGGCAACTGTTCTCTTGTCCTTCGGGAGAGAGACAATGCTTATCATGAATATAAAAACTCTCCTTCTCCTATCACTCTGCCAATTGTCATTCAGCTCGGAATCGTTGCAGAGATGTTCTTTGACGGACTAAGCTTACTTTCATAAAAAAAAGTGGGCTGACCTCCATGGCTCTCCTTCTGAAAAAAATTTCTGGCCTCTTGTCAAAAATATCTCTAATAACTTCTGTAAATCTGCCTTTTCTCCTCTTATTTGCACTGATGGTTCTGTAACTAATACTCCTTCTGAAAAGGCTGATCTCTTCGGCCTCCTTTTCTCATCTAATTCTACCCTGCTCGGTTCTGGTATCCCTCCTCCTACTCCTCTCAGGTATCCGATGTCTCTACCTGTAATTACTCATGATCGAGTGCATGGGATCTTGAAATCTATGAACGTCAGAAAAACCAGTGGCCGGGATGGCATTCCCCCTCGTGTTCTGAGGGAGTGTGCTTCTGAGTTAGCGATTGTCCTCGTTCAACTCTACTATTTATGCCTTAATACTAATACTTTTCCTAAATGCTGGAAGCGTGGTTTTGTTCAGCCGATCCCGAAAAAAGGTAGCCGTTCTGACCCTTCTATCTATCGACCAATAGCTCTCACTTGTGTTCTGTCTAAAATTTTTGAAGCTCTCCTCAACTCTCATTTCCTGGATCATTTGGAGTCTCATTCTCTTCTTTCAGATCGCAAACATGACTTTCGACGCTCGAGGTCAACTGGTGACAAACTTCCTATCTTACTGACATATGGTCTTCTGCACTTAGGGATTTCGGAGAGTCTTGTGTGGTGGCGCTTGGCATATCCAAGACTCTTGACCGGGTATGTCATGCGTCGCTGCTCTCCAAGCTCTCTTCCTTTGGGTTTCCTTCTTCCCTTTGCTCACACTTGTCTAGTTTTCTCTCAGATTGTTTCATTTCGGCACTAGTAGATGGAGCGATCTCTTCCTCTTTATCTGTTAACTGTGGTGTTCCTCAGGGTTCTGTTTTATCTCCAACTTTATTCTTACTTTTCATTAACGATCTTCTCAACTGCACTTCTAACTCTGTTCACTCTTATGCTAATGACTAAACTCTTCATTCTTCTACTCATTTCATCTGTTCCCTCTTTTGCTTCTAGAGTTGCTTCTCGTCTACAACTTTCCGATTTTATTCTTGCCGATCTGGATGGAATTTCCCGGTGGGGTCATAGCAACCTTGTGAAATTCAACTCTTTAAAAACTCGACTTCTTCACATCTCCCTCTCCAAAACACCTCCCAACTTTCCTATCCTCTTCGATGGCTCTCCAGTCTCCTGTAAATAACATCAACATTCTTGGTCTAAACATAAACAATAAACTGTCTTGGAAACCTCATATCACAATGGTTGCAAAGCGGCCTCTAAGAAGCTGAGAATTCTGTTCAGGATGAGAGAATTTTTTCCTTCTGAGCAGTTACTCCAAATATATTTGGGACTTATCCACCCTTGTATGGGGCACTGTTCTCACATCTGGGGGGGCTCCGGCTCCTTTTCTCTTCTGGATTAATAAACTGTCCCCTACTTTCAAACTCTCTTAACCTTCTATCTCTGCGACGTGACTTTGGCGCACTATCTTTTTTCTATAGGTACTACAATGGCAGGTGCTCGAGGGAACTACCTTTCGCATTACCTCCACCTTTGTCGCCTCGTTGCACAAGAGGTGCTCTGCTTTCCCACCAATTTTGTGTGGGTGTGGGAAACCCCAAGCTGGCTCGTTGTGGTGCCTCCTTCTTTCCAGCCACCCCTGTTCTGTGGAACTCTTTACCATCGTCTATTTTTCCTCCTGCATTAAATCTTCCACTCTTCAAGGCTTCCGTCTGTGCCCACCTGAGGGATGTGCGTTAGGTGTGTGTTTGCGTGAGTTTTCTTCCTCTGTATGTGTCCCGTCCTTGAAAAAGGGTCTGCCCGTGAATGGTGGCGTTCTGTTAAAAAAAAAAAAAAAAAAAAAAAAAAAAAAAAAAAAAAAAAATTCGCATCATTATCAAAATTAACATCCGCATCCGCACTTATCGAAAATTCAACATCCGCATCCGCATCTTCAAAAATTCAACATCCGTATCCGCATCCGCACTTCTCCAAAATTCGACATCCGCATCCGCAAATTAGAAAATAGGAACATCCGATCCATCACTAATATATATATATATATATATATATATATATATATATATATATATATATATATATATATATATATATATATATATATATATATATATATATATATATATATATATATATATATATATATATATATATATATATATATATATATATATATATATATATATATATATATATATATATATATATATATATATATATATATATATATATATATATATATATATATATATATATATATATATATATATATATATATATAAGGAAAGCTAAGGCACTGCTAGTTGGTGATTCGCAGATACAATATCATGATAGGAATTTTTGCAACTAAAAGGAAGCGAATGATGATATATTATTCTGGTTTTATTGTGAAAGATAAAGTGGAAAGATATATAAGATATATTTGATACATATAAGGATACAGATGTAATTTTACATGCGTACAGGACATAACAGACTAGAAGAGCTACTTT
>SEYY01017506.1:10000-18848 GCA_009176605.1 Armadillidium nasatum
ACTTTTCAATAACGATCTTCTTAATTGCCCTTCTAACTCTGTTCACTCTTATCTGCTCCCTCTTTTTCTTCTAGAGTTGCTTCTCGTCTTCAACTTTTCGATTCTATTCTTATCGATCTGGGTGTAATTTTCCGGTGGGGTCATGGCAACCTTGTGAAATTTAACTCTTTAAAAACTCAACTTCTTCACATCTCCCTCTTCAAAACACCTCCTAACTTTTCTATCTTCTTCGATGGCTTTCCTGTCTCACCTGTAAATAACATTAACATTCTTGGTCTAAACACAAACAATAAATTGTCTTGGAAACCACATATCTCATTGGTTGCTAAGGTGGCCTCTAAGAAGCTGGGAATATATTCAGGTTGCGAGAATTTTTTTCTTCTAAGCAGTTGCTCCAATTATATTAGGGTCTTATTCGCCCTTGTATGGAGTACTTTTCTAACATTTGGGGAGACTCAGGCTCTTCCACTCATCTGGATAGGATTGAGTCTAAAGCTAAAAGATTAATAAACTGTGCCCTACTTTTAAACTCTCTTGGCCATCTATCTCTGCGAGTGACGTTGGCGCACCATCTCTTTTCTATAGGTACTACAGTAGCAGGTACTCGAGGAAATTGGCCTCTCGCATTACTCCACCATTGTTTCGCTCTCGTTGCACAATGGGTTCCCTGCTTTCTCATGATTTTTTTGTGAATGCTGGAAACCCCAGGCTTAACCGTTGTGGTGCATCCTTCTTTCCAGCCACCTCTGTTCAATGAAACTCTCTACCATCATTTATTTTTCCTTCTGTACTTAACCTTCCTCTCTTCAAGGCTTCCCTTTGTGCCCACCTGAGGGATGTGCGTTAGGTTAGAGTCTGAGTGGGTTTTCTTCCTTTTACATAGCCTCCTCCTTGAAAAGGACTCTGCCCGTGAGTGGTGGTAAACTGTATAAAAAAAAAATTGGGAAAATATGAAAAACCACATTAAGTTTTAGATTAATGGTCAACATATTCAGATACACGATATTTGAGAGTATGCTTTTCAAAAGCGGAAAAATAAGTAAAGGTATATATATATATATATATATATATATATATATATATATATATATATATATATATATATATATATATATATATATATATATATATATATATATATATATATATATATATATATATATATATTCCAGAACATTTGCCATGCTGGTGACATTTGTAATTTTATTATTATTCTCTTGGCTTGGAAAGAAAATTTTTCACAAATTTAATAAAATCAAAATTTCAAACGAAATGCCATCCAATTACAAATCGTCGGACATGAAATTTGGGATCGAAAATCCAGCCATGTTAAAATCTGATCATGTACAAACTGAGCTTCACACTTGCTCACATGAAAATGAACAGTTTTCGAAAAGCAAATGATTCAATTATGTTTTCTTATATTAATAATTTAGAATATTTCTAAATTTCTTGTAAATTTAGAAATTTTAACTTTTGAAGTTCAAAAATTTCCTGAATTGGATATTTTGTCAATTTCTTCGACGAAAGAATAGAATGCAAATTGATCGTTTTTAAACTTATGATATTCTGAGCAAAATAGTGCCTCGTAAATAGGTTTTATATTATTAAACGCAGGACGTTTTACCAAAGTTTTATGCATCTTTTGACACAATTGTACCACACTTTTGTTTTACGCTCTGTTTGACAAATTTTAAAGATTTTCGTATGAAAGCACGCTCTGATAAATTTTACTTGAAAAATATCAAAAATTTATTTTATATTATTAAACGCAGGACGTTTTACCCTAGTTTTACTACAGCTTTTGCCACAATTTTACTACAGGTTTTGTTTTACGCTCTGTTTGACAAATTCTTAAAGATTTTCGTATGAAAGCCAACACTGATAAATTTTACTTGAAAAATATCAAAGATTTATTGTTGTTTTTGTATTTATTTATTTATTTATTTCGAGGATAATTTTTCGCAGAAGAAAATGTCCTTCACCTTACCATGAAAAAGTAAATAAGGTAATCAGCTTTATTTTTAAGTATATTTCATGTATTGTACTTTTAAAGATTATTATTTATGTAAAGAAATAAATATTATTAAAATAAAACCTTTTTAATTAGCATGCTTACATTGATTAAAATTCTCTAATCCACCTTAAACAATTCCGGAGCCATTCCTCCTAATCCAACTCATTTATGCCTAACATTGTAATTTCTTCTGAAGAAGACATTTCTGCTCTCTCTCTAAGAAACTAATAAACGTAGGCTCCTGATGGTATCTCTCCCGTAGGCCACGTAGGTTTTTTTTTAACTCAAAACAAAAATCGTATTGTTATGGTATGGGTCTTATAAGCAAGTAGCCTATGAGTATAATAAACTTTACTTATGAGTGCACAAAGGCTACACTTATCGGAATTTCAATAGCTGTCAATAGGGTTATTCATATATATATATATATATATATATATATATATATATATATATATATATATATATATATATATATATATATATATATATATATATATATATATATATATATATATATATATATATATATATATATATATATATATATATATATATATATATATATATATATATATATATATATATATATATATTATATATATATATATATATATATATATATATATATATATATATATATATATATATATATATATATATATTATATAGTTTTGAAGTTTTATTTGTGCAATCATACCATTTCTACATGTGAACCACGAGTGGTACGGAGGATGTGTAATCGACACTCGATTTCTCTCCATGTAGCCTGTAACATCTGTTGCTTAACTGTTTCAATAGCAGCTCTAATTCTCTTTCGAAGCTGTTCCAGAGTTGACACTTTAATAGAGTACACCATGTCCTTAACATACCCTCACTGGAAGAAATCCAGGGGAGTAATGTCATGCGACCGTGGTGGCCAGAGAATTGGACCACCTCTCCTAATCCAGGCTACCTGGAAAGAAATCGAGTATCGATTAGACAACCTCCGTGCCACTCGTGGAGCACATATTATTTATTTATTAAGCAACTATGAGATATATATATATATATATATATATATATATATATATATATATATATATATATATATATATATATATATATATATATATATATATATATATATATATATATATAATTGACTCAGGAAATACTCATAGTTATATAGGTAAGGATTTAGAAAACAGGTTGTCTTTACCCATTGTTCTAAGGATAGGTAAGGCAACAATTGCACAGTCATCTTTGTCTTGCGAAACTCTTGGTTATTGTTTTGTTAACTTTAAGATGCTGAATCATTATTATATAAAAAAATATAAAATTAGAAGTCTTGCCTAACCAGTGCACCGAATTACTGTTGGGACAGATGTTCTGTGCCAACATAAAAGTGTCAATCTTCAGTGTGGAGGGCAATTACCTCCACTTAAAATATGCGGTTTAAGATCATACTCAGTATGCTCTCATCCTCTTTTCTTTAAACCTTCTACCCAACTGCAAACCGGTAGCTACAGAATTATCACGTTATAATTGCTCGGATTCTCAATTTATTAAGGCAGAAATTGAACGTATGTTTCAAGAAGGAATTACTGAGCCAAGTTTCTCACCACAGAGAACTCAAGTAGTCGTTGTAAACAACAAAAGTAATAAAAAAAGATCAGTAATTGATTATATTCACAGACAATTATTAGGTACTCTCAACTAGACGCCTATCCTCTTCAGAGGATTGATGACCTTGTTAACCCTATAGCTCATCATAAATATTTTAGGATAATAGACTTAAAGAGTGCCTATCATCAGGTTCCGATACGAGAAAATGATAAACCATATACAGCTTTCGAAGCTTGTGGTAAACTCTATTAGTTTTGCAGAATCCCCTTTGGTGTAACCAATGGAGTTGCATGCTTTCGACGTATCATTCAGGATGTTATTGAACGTAATACATTGCTTGGTGTATATTCATATCTGGGTGATTTGGTAATTTGTGAAAAAACAGAGGAGGAACACAATTTAAACTTGAATGTTTCTAGTGGCAGCCTCAAGAAATCCAATATTACTATTAATTATAAAAAAATCAAAGTTTGCTTAAAAGATATTCATTGGCTTGGCTACAGCATTTCTCACAATAAAATAAAACCTGATACAGAGAGATTGAGACCTGTACTGGAACTTCCTTTGTCATCTGATGCTAAAACACTAAAAAGAGTATTTGGATTGTTTTCCTACTTTGTAATTGGATACCAGTTTTCTGAAAAGATACAATCACTGGTGCAAAGTAAACTGTTTCCCTTGTCAAAAAATTTCTCAAGATTCATTTGATGTCCTTAAACAGGATATCTGTAGGGATGTTGTCTGGTCAATCAATGCAATACCATTTGTTGTAGAAACTGATGCATCTGATTTTGCTATAGCGGCTGCACTTAATCAGAGAGGTAAGCCTGTTGCATCCTTTTCTAGGACCTTAAACAATAGTGAGAGAAAGCATTCTTCAGTGGAAAAGGAGGCATATGCAATTTTTGATGCCTTGCGTAAGTGGAAACATTATTTAATGGGACACCATTTTACTCTAGTTACTGATCAGAAATCCGTTTCTTTCATGTTTGATGCCAAATTATCAGGAAAAATCTAGAATGAAAAGGTTATGAGATGGAGAATAGAATTGTCTTCGTATGATTTCGACATTATATACCGTCCCGGAAAGGATAATATACTAGCTGATACTTTGTCAAAATCTTTATGTACCACTTTGTTGTAGCTTCATAACTCTTTAAGTCATCACGGAGTTGCTAGAATGGCTCACTTCATTCGTTGTAAAAATCTCCCATACTCTGTTGAGGATGTAAAACGCATGACAAAATTTTGTTCTATTTGTGCAGAGTGCAAACCAAGATTTTATAAACCTTCTTCATCTGTTTTTGTTAAGGCATCATAACTATTTGAAAGATCGAATTTTGATTTTAAAGGACCGCTACCATCTTCATCCTGTAACAAGTATATGCTTACCATAATTGATGAATACTCAAGATTTCCTTTTGTGTACCCTTGCTCTGATATGACTACTTAAAACTGTTATAAGGTGTCTTTCTTCAACTGTTCTTCCATATTTGGACTTCCTTCATATGTCATAATGTACACTCTGATAGGGGTACTGCTTTTATGTCGCAAGAATTAAAACAATTTCTTCATGGATTTGGCGTAGCTACTAGTAGAACTACTCCTTACAACCCTCAAGGTAATGGGCAATGTGAGAGGTATAATGGAATTATATGGAAGACGATATCTTTGGCTTTGCGTTATGGGAATCTGCAGGTGGCACAGTAGTGACAGATACTTCCACATGCTCTTCATTCAATAAGATTTCTCCTTACATCAACTAATGAGACTCCACATGAGAAGTTTTTTAATTATTAACGGAAGTCTAGTAATGGATATACTATTCCTACATGGCTGTCCTCTCTTGGTCCAGTTCTAATAAGGAAGCAAGTAAGACAGTCTAAGTTCGATCTTCTAGTAGAAGAAGCGGAGCTCTTAGAAGTAAATCCACGATATGCTTTTTTGAAGTTTTCCAATGGTAGGGAATCAACTGTTTCCCTCCGTGATCTAGTTCCATGTGGTAATCATGATACAAATAATGCCTACCAGGATTATTCTGAATATATAAATATTGAAGGGGGATGTGGAAAAATGATAACTCAGGAACCGAGACTGACAACGAAATTCCTATGGAAACCACGCCATCAGATATTAGTATTCCTACAATGGAAGAGATTACCCAGAAGTACTCTCCAGAATTAAGAAGGTAGAGTCGAATTTGCAAACCAGTACAGCGTATGAACTTGTACAATAAACCCTTGATTTGTTGATAGAATCAAAATTAATAGAAAGGGTGAAGAATGTAATGATTAATTATAGGTTTTAATTTCTAATATGTTATTATATATTATTAATGTTCCTTTTTCTTTTTATTTTCCAGACATGTAATACAGTTCTTTAGTGGAATAAAGCCTTTAAATGAAAGGTCTTCTATTAATCATATATATATATATATATATATATATATATATATATATATATATATATATATATATATATATATATATATATATAATAAGAAAACCCTGACAGACTTATTTAGATTTCGGATAGAGGGGGCATGATCCCCCACTCAGAAAAATTCTCTAGTTATTCCAATAAATAAACAATTCTCAAGATCCTCAACGGTAAATAGATCAATAGAATAATAAAAGAAACTGTTGAATGCATATGCATCTGAAATAATAGATGAAAAAGTGAAAATATATAAAGTGTTTTTAAAGAGGTTATATAATAACTTACAACTGAATTTTGGTAGTTTTTAACTTTTGATTTGAAAGAAATTGGATTTAGTCTGGACGAAATAAATAACCTTTGACATACCATATGTGATTTAGTTTCAAAGATGTTTGTCTTTGAAGGTTGAAGGATTTTCAATTTTAAATTAACAATTACAAACTATAAGAGGTATATTTTGAGTAGTACAGTTAACTGAAAGTATATAGTAAGAAAGTAGTGAAAATAAAATTAATTTATATTTTGAATACGTAAGTTTGAAATCTTATAAAGAACGAAATTACATATATTCCTGAAAAAAGTCTAAGTGCGTTGACGAAATTTGAAAAAAGAGTTTTATTTAAAAATGTAGCCCGCTTGAGGTGAAAAAATATGTGCCAACTACCAAGTTAAAGCGACATCGATAAAAAACAAATAAACTAATTTTATAAAAATCTGTGAAGGAGAATTTAATAGAATTTCAATATAAATGAAAACTTAAATTAGATAAAAGTATATACAATAACTAATAGATAAAAAAGTTCAAATATAGTTTTTATAGTTAAATATCATGCAAATTATCAGAAACAAAAAAACAATCAACAAATTAGTAGTATAGTTTTTTTTAGTAGTGTTAGGAGACACGAATTAATTTTCAGATCTTTTATCCTCAAGATGTGATGAGGAAAACGTAAGAATAAATATTCTCATAATTCAAATTGCACGGATAGGCAAGGTTTTTTAAAGTTTAATCCATGATATTCGTGCGTGGCATGTGACTATAAAAGTGTAAACAAATATGACCTTGATTTAAGAATGCTCGATATATAACAATATCGATATTTTTATAATAATTAATCGATGTTATAAAATCGTACTACCATCGAAAAATTTCGTTATAAAGACTTAATTAAGCATATATCAAAGTAAACTTCGCATATACTTTAAGGGTAAACTTTGCTATGACATAATATTGTTGCATATATATATATATATATATATATTTATATATATTATATATATATATTATTAATATTATATATATATATATATATATATTATATATATATATATATATATATATATATATAAGATTGGCAAATATTAAACTTATAAAAAAAATTAGTTTACCTTCAGCGTCTAATTACCATAGCATATATTTTGTTTGACAATTTCGATAGTGAAAATACGAGTAGATGTATTTCATATACCGTATTTTATTTTCCTTTACTTCTTACATCCCGGCATTCCGAATTTGACTTTTCGAAAACTACTAGGTAGATTTTTCCTTGTTAATTTACAGTGCACACACAAAGAATATATTCATTTAATTATGAATAAAATTAATTGATAAAAAAGGCACCGGAACTGTTAAAAATGCATAGATCAGAAACAAAGCAAATTTAATATTCGTTACTGAAGAAAAGATATCGATATAATAATTGAAAAAATATCATCGACGAGCATTCCTACTATGAATGTAAAGCTGGCTACCAAGTTTTAACTAATGATTTTAGTTCAGTTATTTCAGCGTTACCTATTATTTATTAAAGCACACAGTAAAATGGAGAGCATCACTAGCTCTCATAGCGTGTAGACGCTCTGAACTTGTGGTGACCTGAAAGGCAGTATTTTGTCTGCCTTGAAGGACGGCATATAACCGCGTAAGTGAGGTCCGCTTTCAAAAAAAAAAAAATCAAATCAAGAGCTGTCAAACTAACACATTACTGATTTTTGGTTGAACTTCCAAACCAGAAAATTGTGTTGAGACGATTAGATATGTTCAACTCTCCAACCCCAGAGTTACCGCTATTTGCAATCTTACATGTACCCAACTGGTAAAGTCTGGAACACACTCAATTAATCTATTTTTCCAACTTCCTTTGACTTAAGCAACTTCAAACGCCAAGTATCTGGGACAGTCTGTAATTAACCAGCTGTGATTCTGACATACCTCCCACCTGAGGAGATAAAAAAAAAAAGTAGTTTTTGTTTCTGATAACAGTCCTATTTGTGAAGGTATGAATGTAAGTGATATTAGTTCTGGTCTTGTGACAGCTATGTAGGTTGTGATGCAGAATTAAGTGGTAGTACTTTTGGAAATTGTCATTGGCATCATCAGCTCCTCTCAAAGAGTCAGGCATTTTATTTCTATTTTTCCTCTCTTTCCAGAATCACTTTTGTTCTGGAGATATTCATTTTAGAATTAAAAAAAGTAGGTGTTCTTGATTACAAGAAAAGTGAGTCGCTCCATGAACCCTTTGACTAACTGAAGGCATTGCCATAGAAGGAAAATAAATAATTCCTGCTTTTATGTAGAGACAATACATCCATATGAAGGTATTCTACTTTTTTTTTGTATTTAGCATTTTTTCACTTCGATACTCACATACTATTCATATGTTAGCTACCCAATTAGTGTTACCTGACTAGATACTAGGGATGGAGCGATACCAAAATTTTTACTGATACCAAAAAAATTTACTGATACCAATTTTTAACTTTTAAGAATATATATATATATAT
>SEYY01017507.1:0-5000 GCA_009176605.1 Armadillidium nasatum
GCTTGCGACGGCTGCTGTTCTTAGGCCTCGACCGTTCGCTCGACCCTTACTGTCCTCGTCGTCTTCGTCTCTGGACAGCGGTCGGTGGACTTTAGGGTGTTCTTCTTAGCTTCACCCCCTCGCCTACGCTCGCTCGGTGAGGGAACTCCCTGCGAAAAGCCACTAAACCGCTGGCGGATGCCGCTCTCACGTGTGGTTTTGCTGAGAGAGGCGCACCAAACTCCCTACCGGCCGAGGCAGGCGGACGCGGTACGCACTTTAGCTCTGCTCTTAGATGCGTCCCGAGGTCCCCTCCTCCTCACAAGTCCCTCCGAAACCGACCCTAGGGAAAATCTGGCACTAGTCGTTAGCTTTAGGAAAGTGTCCTGTCGCGTCTTAACCCGACCTTTCCATCGAGAGCGTTCGATTTCTTCGAGGACCCTTCCGAAGCTTAACAACTGGCGACGGACTCTCACACCTTCGGCGCTTGCCCCTCCTGACAGAGGGGCTCCTTCCGCGGTTTCGAGAGCGGGATGGTCATTTTTCGTTCCCAAATTCCACTAGAGAGGATCGAGTTCCGAAGCTTTTCGAACTTTATGAACTCCCGAGAGAGGGGGCTAGTTCCGAGGTTTCTCAGCCGAAAGTTAGCTTTCGAGTCGCTCGCTAGGGGCCTTGGACACTTTAACACCTCGGACGCTAGTCCTAGCCGCGAGGATCAGCGACCTACGCTCGGCCAAGGCTACCGAGGTACGTCTCTCCTCTTAAGAAATCTTCCAAATTCGGAACTCGGGAAAAACTGGCACTGTATTTCGGAAATTTTTTTGGGAAAAAATTTTTTTATTATTAAAGATATGTGCGAGGGCATGCATTAGGAGTCTATTAAACCCGACTCCCCCGTGGGACCCAAAAATTTGGGTTCGCTCGGGAGACCCCCCTCCTGATAGAGGGATCGTTTCCGTTAAGATCCCTTCCGAAACATTACCCAAACGGGCTACGTTCAAAATTTTTCCGACCACCCCCTCGGAGAGACCTCTTTTTCCGACTCTACCGTAGCCGAAACGCCTAGAAAACGGGTCCCCAGGTGACCGACCAAAAATTTTCAGAGGGCTCGATTCCGCTAAGGACCGAAAATTTTTTAGAGTCAAAAAAATTTTTTTTTCTAAGTCCACACGAGAAATTTTTTTTTCTTCTCAGGAATCCGCCTCGTTTATCAGCCTCTACCCTCTGCGAGCCGCCTAGAAAACGGGTCCCCAGGTGACCGACCAAAAATTTTCGGAGGGCTCGATTCCGCTAAGGAACGTAGCGAAAGCTCAAAAATTTTCGCACTTCACGTGGGGAGGGACCTCTCAAAACTGACCCTCGCCCCACGAAAATTTTTTGGAGTCAAAAATTTTTTCTAAGTCCACACACGAGAAATTTTTCTTTCTCAGGCATCCACCTCCCAAATGCCTCGTTTATCAGCCTCTACCCTCTGCGAGCCGCCTAGAAAACGGGTCCCCAGGTGACCGACCAAAAATTTTCGGAGGGCTCGATTCCGCTAAGGAACGTAGCGAAAGCTCAAAAATTTTCGCACTTCACGTGGGGAGAGGACCTCTCAAAACTGACCCTCGCCCCACGAAAATTTTTTGGAGTCAAAAATTTTTTCTAAGTCCACACACGAGAAATTTTTCTTTCTCAGGCATCCACCTCCCAAATGCCTCGTTTATCAGCCTCTACCCTCTGCGAGCCGCCTAGAAAACGGGTCCCCAGGTGACCGACCAAAAATTTTCGGAGGGCTCGATTCCGCTAAGGAACGTAGCGAAAGCTCAAAAATTTTCGCACTTCACGTGGGGAGATGCCTCTCAAAACTGACCCTCGCCCCACGAAAATTTTTTGGAGTCAAAAATTTTTTCTAAGTCCACACACACGAGAAATTTTTTCTTTCTCAGGCATCCAGCTCCCAAATGCCTCGTTTATCAGCCTCTACCCTCTGCGAGTCGCCTACAGAACGGGTCCCCCCCAACCCGTTCCAAAAGTACAGAGGGCTCGATTCCGCTAAGGACCGTAGCGAAAACTCCCAAATTTTCGCACTTCACGTGGGGAGAGGCCTCTCAAAACTGACCCTCGCCCCACGAAAATTTCGTCGAGTCAACGGCGGGAGTAATCGAAACTCACTTAATGACACGAGAAATTTTTCTTTCTCAGGCATCCAGCTCCCAAATGCCTCGTTTATCAGCCTCTACCCTCTGCGAGTCGCCTACAGAACGGGTCCCCCCCAACCCGTTCCAAAAGTACAGAGGGCTCGATTCCGCTAAGGACCGTAGCGAAAACTCCCAAATTTTCGCACTTCACGTGGGGAGAGGCCTCTCAAAACTGACCCTCGCCCCACGAAAATTTCGTCGAGTCAACGGCGGGAGTAATCGAAACTCACTTAATGACACGAGAAATTTTTCTTTCTCAGGCATCCAGCTCCCAAATGCCTCGTTTATCAGCCTCTACCCTCTGCGAGTCGCCTACAGAACGGGTCCCCCCCAACCCGTTCCAAAAGTACAGAGGGCTCGATTCCGCTAAGGACCGTAGCGAAAACTCCCAAATTTTCGCACTTCACGTGGGGAGAGGCCTCTCAAAACTGACCCTCGCCCCACGAAAATTTCGTCGAGTCAACGGCGGGAGTAATCGAAACTCACTTAATGACACGAGAAATTTTTCTTTCTCAGGCATCCAGCTCCCAAATGCCTCGTTTATCAGCCTCTACCCTCTGCGAGTCGCCTACAGAACGGGTCCCCCCCAACCCGTTCCAAAAGTACAGAGGGCTCGATTCCGCAAAGGACCGTAGCGAAAACTCCCAAATTTTCGCACTTCACGTGGGGAGAGGCCTCTCAAAACTGACCCTCGCCCCACGAAAATTTCGTCGAGTCAACGGCGGGAGTAATCGAAACTCACTTAATGACACGAGAAATTTTTCTTTCTCAGGCATCCAGCTCCCAAATGCCTCGTTTATCAGCCTCTACCCTCTGCGAGTCGCCTACAGAACGGGTCCCCCCAAACCCGTTCCAAAAGTACAGAGGGCTCGATTCCGCTAAGGACCGTAGCGAAAACTCCCAAATTTTCGCACTTCACGTGGGGAGAGGCCTCTCAAAACTGACCCTCGCCCCACGAAAATTTCGTCGAGTCAACGGCGGGAGTAATCGAAACTCACTTAATGACACGAGAAATTTTTCTTTCTCAGGCATCCACCTCCCAAATGCCTCGTTTATCAGCCTCTACCCTCTGCGAGCCGCCTAGAAAACGGGTCCCCAGGTGACCGACCAAAAATTTTCGGAGGGCTCGATTCCGCTAAGGAACGTAGCGAAAGCTCAAAAATTTTCGCACTTCACGTGGGGAGATGCCTCTCAAAACTGACCCTCGCCCCACGAAAATTTTTTGGAGTCAAAAATTTTTTCTAAGTCCACACACACGAGAAATTTTTTCTTTCTCAGGCATCCAGCTCCCAAATGCCTCGTTTATCAGCCTCTACCCTCTGCGAGTCGCCTACAGAACGGGTCCCCCCCAACCCGTTCCAAAAGTACAGAGGGCTCGATTCCGCTAAGGACCGTAGCGAAAACTCCCAAATTTTCGCACTTCACGTGGGGAGAGGCCTCTCAAAACTGACCCTCGCCCCACGAAAATTTCGTCGAGTCAACGGCGGGAGTAATCGAAACTCACTTAATGACACGAGAAATTTTTCTTTCTCAGGCATCCACCTCCCAAATGCCTCGTTTATCAGCCTCTACCCTCTGCGAGCCGCCTAGAAAACGGGTCCCCAGGTGACCGACCAAAAATTTTCGGAGGGCTCGATTCCGCTAAGGAACGTAGCGAAAGCTCAAAAATTTTCGCACTTCACGTGGGGAGATGCCTCTCAAAACTGACCCTCGCCCCACGAAAATTTTTAGGAGTCAAAAATTTTTTCTAAGTCCACACACGAGAAATTTTTTCTTTCTCAGGCATCCAGCTCCCAAATGCCTCGTTTATCAGCCTCTACCCTCTGCGAGTCGCCTACAGAACGGGTCCCCCCCAACCCGTTCCAAAAGTACAGAGGGCTCGATTCCGCTAAGGACCGTAGCGAAAACTCCCAAATTTTCGCACTTCACGTGGGGAGAGGCCTCTCAAAACTGACCCTCGCCCCACGAAAATTTCGTCGAGTCAACGGCGGGAGTAATCGAAACTCACTTAATGACACGAGAAATTTTTCTTTCTCAGGCATCCAGCTCCCAAATGCCTCGTTTATCAGCCTCTACCCTCTGCGAGTCGCCTACAGAACGGGTCCCCCCCAACCCGTTCCAAAAGTACAGAGGGCTCGATTCCGCTAAGGACCGTAGCGAAAACTCCCAAATTTTCGCACTTCACGTGGGGAGAGGCCTCTCAAAACTGACCCTCGCCCCACGAAAATTTCGTCGAGTCAACGGCGGGAGTAATCGAAACTCACTTAATGACACGAGAAATTTTTCTTTCTCAGGCATCCAGCTCCCAAATGCCTCGTTTATCAGCCTCTACCCTCTGCGAGTCGCCTACAGAACGGGTCCCCCCCAACCCGTTCCAAAAGTACAGAGGGCTCGATTCCGCTAAGGACCGTAGCGAAAACTCCCAAATTTTCGCACTTCACGTGGGGAGAGGCCTCTCAAAACTGACCCTCGCCCCACGAAAATTTCGTCGAGTCAACGGCGGGAGTAATCGAAACTCACTTAATGACACGAGAAATTTTTCTTTCTCAGGCATCCAGCTCCCAAATGCCTCGTTTATCAGCCTCTACCCTCTGCGAGTCGCCTACAGAACGGGTCCCCCCCAACCCGTTCCAAAAGTACAGAGGGCTCGATTCCGCTAAGGACCGTAGCGAAAACTCCCAAATTTTCGCACTTCACGTGGGGAGAGGCCTCTCAAAACTGACCCTCGCCCCACGAAAATTTCGTCGAGTCAACGGCGGGAGTAATCGAAACTCACTTAATGACACGAGAAATTTTTCTTTCTCAGGCATCCAGCTCCCAAATGCCTCGTTTATCAGCCTC
>SEYY01017509.1:10000-15190 GCA_009176605.1 Armadillidium nasatum
ATATATATATATATATATATATATATATATATATATATATTATATAATATATATATATATATATATAATAATTATATATATATATATATATATATTATATATATATATATATATATATATATTATAATAAATAAGTTGTGCTTATACATAATTATCGATAATTTTGTAAACGTAATAAGTATTCAGTTTCCAAATCACTCAAGGGTCGGAGCTAAGGCTGGCAGAAAACTCCGTAGATAATGTTCGTATGCCATGCATTTGCTTCATAAATGTTTGGAAAAGGCAAACTCCCAATATTGAATATTTGTTACATTAACTATTTATCACTTTTACCACTTAGGTCATTGTATATTATACAAAACTAATTCAGTTATGCGTTCATATTTGTCCTGTAAAGGACAAAATATTATGCCATATTGTTAAAACATTACATCGATATATCACCATTCACAGATCGGGGTGAACGAAGAACAGAGCTTCCCGTAGTAACATGTTCCTCTGCCATGCATATATCTTGGTGTTATAAAACCGACAAGTACCACTTTTGATTTTGCCTAATTTTATTTATTGTAATAAATATATTATTCACTCTGTGTATTTTTATTTTCAGGAATGAGATCGTTCCAGTTAGAAATAAGCTCAGAGAAAACGTCTCCCCATAGCAACCGTTTCAAATTTGTGTTTGAGTATTCCCAGAGTGGCTTTGAATAAAGAGGTGGTCGATGCTTTATTAAATCAATAAATTTTTCAGTATTAAATTGTTCAGCTATAATTGCAATGCAAAGGTGCAAACACCCTTCCACGGCACTTCATAGATGTCGACTGAATGGTTGATATCAATTGTCGACATCGTTTGCTCTGTTTGAGTTTGTCTTTCAAATCAATTTTGACAAATTTGTCTGCCATATTGTATCTGTTTATATTTATATATATATATATTATATATATATATATATATATATATATATATATATATATATATATATATATATATATATATATATATATATATATATATATATAATATATATATATATATAATATATATATATATATATATATATATATATATATATATATATATATAATATATATATATAAAAATATATATATATTTAATGAGACGCACTGAAAATGTCAAAATTATTTTGTAAATTAGAAAAAAAAAGTTAATAAAAAATGGCGGAACCATGAAAATTTTAAGATAAAAACGACCTTATTAATTATACAGCACCCTATCATATAATATAAATAGAAAGAAAGAATTTGAAAATAGAAAAAGTATTGAACAGTAAGATACAAATGCATGGCACACAAACATTTGTTTAAAAGTAGAGGAATCCCTGTAACCCCGATCAAAGAGTGGTGGTAATATAATAAAATATTTCTTCAAAACCATTATCCATTATTTTGTTTAAGAATAAAAAAGAAGCATCTGCAAGTAAGGTTTAATTTAATTAACGTGTCATCAATACAATGTTGGGAGATTTGATAACTTTTTCAGGCTCATTTCTCGTATATTTTTTTAAAGCATTTTCCTTATATATATATATATATATATATATATATATATATATATATATATAATATATATAATATTTATATATATATATATATATATATATATAATATATATATATATATATATATATATATATATATATATATATATATTTATAATATATTATATTTATTATATAAAAATATATAATATATAATATATATATATTAATATTATAATAATAATAATATATAATAATAATAATAATAATAATAATAATAATACGATGTTGCAAAATGTGGTGGTACAAATTAGTCTTTTCAAATATTGTGCAATTTTTATTTTATTTTATTTTTTTTTCCGCCATTTACATTGTTGTTATATTTTTTTTTTCGTTATCTGTTTTTATTTTGTTTATAAGATTATTTGTTTGTTAATTCGTGTGTTATGCCTAAATATAGAATAAAATAGATCTCCCACATAAAGTATTTAGAAGTCAGTGAAGCAACTTAACGCCATTCTTCAAGGTTTCATAATTTGAAAATGTGCTTCGCTCGAGTAGTGGCTGAGTGATCGACTGAGTCACCTAAAAAATCATTCATCTGACTCTGGGAGACTTACCGTGACTCAGGTGACTCAGACGGAGTGTAATAGAGCACGTGTTTAACGTCCAAGGTTGAGAGATACCAACCGTGGCAAAGTTTATGTATATATCGTGTTTTGATTTCTGTTGCCCAATGATTTCTTTGTTTATTGTATTATCAGACAATGTCTCGATTATTTGATTATTTGACGATGAACGTTTTTTTCTTTTCATAAATGAAGAAATGATTTTTTCAAGGATCTATGGATCACATTTTATTGTAATCAAAGTTTGAAGTTCATTTTCAATCGCTAATTTTTCTTTGTCTATATTTTATTAATATTAATAGTTAGATCTAGAATATAGAGTCGTCATACTTCCAATATCTTGTCGTTTGACACAGCTTATCGACAGCAAATCAGTTTATCAGGACCAAAACATCCGAGTCCAACGATTTCCTTGTCCGATGGGCATTTGTCATATCCTCTCTCCTCTCGTGTGTACCGTGCTATAACTGAGCAAAGGTACACATTTTTTTCCAAAGGGCACAGTCATTTCATTCTCTCTATTGGATCCTGAGTATCACGTATCGACCTCAAACTTGAGAATAAACGTAGTAAATTTTGAAGCAATTGACAGTGTAGATCAGGAGCTTTCCCTTTTTATGTACCCATTTATATGTTAGTTAAATATTATAATATCTATGCATTTTAAATTATTTTTTAATAAAAAATATTATATTAAAAAAAATTTATAAATTTAGCAGAACAGGTCAGTTAGACTACTCTAGGTTAGGAGAAAAATGCTAAAACAAAACAAAATTAATATTAATGGTAAGGTTTAAAGGGAAAAAAAAACCATTGAATCAAATTTATCAGAAAACGTTTAAAAATATTGCAGCGAAGAATTTTATAATAAAATAAAAGAAGAAAGGGAGAAAATATTAAAAACTAAAAAAAAAAAATATTATAATCCTTTACTTAAAAGAGTTTACGAGCACTTTTCTTCACAAATCAACTTGATCAAAACTATCGAATCAATTTCAAACAAAAAAAAAAAGTATAAAAACATTGCAATATATATATATATATATATATTATATATATTATATATATATATATATATATATATATATATATATATATAATATATATATATATATATATTATATGCGCGAAAGACTCTTGCTACCCTTATTAGGGACATAAATACAGATACAGTAAGAAGTCATACGGGCCTATCAAAAATTGACCCCCCCAGCCATCCAGTATATTATAGTTTAAGAGGGTCCTTGTCTTATACAACACCTAATTATTTGTCCATATTTGTTCTTTAAAGAAAAATACTATACGATATTGTTGAAACTTACATCGATATGCTAATTATATTTTATCACCACTCACAGGTCGTGGAAACTTGGGGAAACTGAAATAAATTAGAAAAATTGAAATTAAAAATTTTCCATTTTATTCAGCATTCTTGACAGACCAAAAAACATTAAGTATAAAAAAAGAAGAGAGAGAGAGAGAGAGATTTTTTTTTTTTTTTTTTTTTTTTTTTTTTATATATATATATATATATATTATATAATAATATATATATAATATATATATATATATATATTATATATAATGTTATGTTGTTGTGTGTGTATGCACGTGTATTATTATGTGTATACCTAACTCATTTCTAGCAATCTTTCATCTTCATAAGCCACGATAAACCTTCCCCCCCTCTCCCAAGTTTCATCTTTATATGCCACGATAACTTTCCCTCCCCCCTGTCCCCCAAAATTTCATCAACATAAGCCACGATAACCCTTCCCCCATACCCCAAAGTTCTCTCCAACCCCAGCCTTACTTAATATTCAAATTTATGTAGAAGGAAAAATTAGCCTATTTTGGCTTTCAATTGTATAGCGCTCCCTCAAATCTGGCAGAAGAAACAATAAGTTTAGAATAAGGAAATAATATGAACGCACAAGTTTGAGTGAACGCTGCCCCACATTTGGATAGAATTATTATTATTATTATTATTATTATTATTATTTTTATTATTATTTTTATTATTATTATTATTATTATTATTATTTTTATTATTTTCCTTCTTCTTTTCTTTTCTTCTTCTTCTTCTTCTTATTATTATTATTATTATTATTATTATTATTATATTATATATATTTTTTATTATGATTATTTTATTATTATTATATTATTATATTATTAATTATTATATTTATTTTTATTAAAAAAAAAAAAAACTTAATAATAATAATAATAATAATAAATATAATAATAATAAAAAAAAAAATTTTTTTTTTTTTATAATATATTTAATATAAATATATAAATATATAATCATATATATATATATATATATATTATATATATATATATATATTACTCCGTTATCCCAACCTCATTCTTATGAGAGGTGTGTAGAAGGGAATGGGGTAACTGCAATCGGACAAGACAGGTGATCTCCAGACCTGCATTTCAAAAATTATCCTAACGAATCGTTGGGACAAATGGTAAAAATGTCAATAAAATTATCAATAGAGAAAAGACATGTTAAGCATAAGGAAGTCACTTCACCTATTTATTTTCTAATAAGAAAATAACTGAAAAAATTTATTGTGACATTTTTACCACTTGTCCCAACGATTCGTTAGGATAATTTTTGTAGTGTTGAGAAATTTAGTAAAACATTTTGTGTTCCCTTGACAAGTGCACTCCTCTATTGCAGATTTCCGGAAGGATAAAAGGTCGTAGGTTAAGAGGCTATTTGTTTGTGTGAGTGTGTGTGTGTGTGTGTGTGTGTGTGTGGTGCTTGTATTTTATAAGTATTGGCTGGCAGGGTGTTGGATTAACTGCTGTGTTAATGTGGAAGTATAGTATGAGATTGTTGGAAATGAAAGTAACACAAAGCTGTTTTGCTTTATTTTATTTATTTATTTTTTCGAGCAGGTGTGTCAATTAATAAGGAGAAATGATAATCGTTTGGGGCCAGCCCCAGAGTTCTTTCTATAGGTAATTGTAACAAGCAACAAGCGCTTATGTTGCGATTTTAATATCTTTGAGAAGACTTGGTGAAGCTGAACCAAAGC
>SEYY01017510.1:10000-12863 GCA_009176605.1 Armadillidium nasatum
TATATATATATATATATATATATATATATATATATATATATATATATATATATATATATATATATATATATATATATATATATATATTAGTATAATATGCAAAGCAATAAACGTAAATTAGTGAAAAATAAAATTAGAGGAAATGAAACGATTTGAAAGTGTTTTGCCATTATAGAGATTCCAATCCTATTAAAGATCAAAGAACCCTCGCAGTTAAGTCTCTATTCATAAATTCCTAATTTTCCAATATGAATAAGGAAGAACATTATATATATATATATATATATATATATATATATATATATATATATATATATATATATATATATATATATATATATATATATATATATATATATATATATATATATATATATATATATATATATATATATATATATATATATATATATATATATATATATATATATATATATATATATATATATAATATATATATATATATATATATATATATATATATATATATATATATATATATAATATATATATATATATATATATATATATATATATATATATATATATATATATATATATATATATATATATATATATATATATATATATATATATATATATATATATATATATATATATATATATATATATATATATATATATATATATATATATATATATATATAATATATTTTATTATATATATATTAATTTATATATATAATATATATATATATATATATATATATATATATATATATATATATATATATATATATATATATATATATATATATATATATATATATATATATATATATATATATATATATATATATATATATATATATATATATATATATATAATATATATATATATATATATATATATATATATATATATATATATATATATATATATATATATATATATATATATATATATATATATATATATATATATATATATATATATATATATATATATATATATATATATATATATATATATATATAACTATATATATATATATATATATATATATATATATATATATATATATATATATATATATATATATATATATATATATATATATATATATATATATATATGATGGTATCCGCATTATATAGGATCGCATCCGCATAAATAATCCGCATCCGCATCCGCATCCGCATCCGCATTTTCGAAAATTCAACATCCGCATCCGCATCCGCACTTTCGGAAATTCAACATCCGCATCCGCATCCGCATCCGCACTTCAAAAATCAACATCCGCATCCGCATCCGCATCCGCAAATTAGAAAATATGACATCCGATCCATCACTAATATATTATATATATATATATATATATATATATATATATATATATATATATATATATATATATATATATATATATATATATATATATATATATATATATATATATATATATATATATATATATATATATATATATATATATATATATATATATATATATATATATATATATATATATATATATATATATATATATATATATATATATATATATATATATATATATATATATTATATATATATATATATATACATATATGCGAATTGTAGATCAAGAGTGAAGGTGAAGAGAGAACTATCGGATTGGTTTAGCATAGGAGTGGGATTGAGACAGGGGTTTGTAATATCTCCATGTTATTTAATCTATTGATGAATGGTTTACTTAGAAAATGGAGAGAGAAGGGAAGAGTATTACGTTGAGAAATATGGAGGGTGAATGTGAAGTGTATGTTTTACTTTTTGCAGATGATGCGGCATGTGTTGGTGGCAAATCTGGAGAAAAGGATGAGAATACTTGTGAGAGAGTTTGAAGGGAAATGTGCAAACAAGAGATTGAAATTCAATCCAGCGAAGAATAAAGTTATGAGGATTGGAGGTGGGGATGAGGAAATGTGGAGGGAGGAATTGGTTTGTAGAAGTGTGAGAATGGAAACTTGAGGAGGTGAATGAATTCAAATATCTAGTAATGTTGGGTGGAAGGTAAGGGTGGGACGGAAAAAGAAATAAAGAACAGAGTGGTAGAAGGAATGAAAGTATTGGGGGCCTAAGAAAAGTATGGAAGAAAGGAAAAATTTCGAAAGAAATAAAGATAAGAATGTTTGAATGTATGTGTTCACCTCTGTATTGTATGGGTGTGAAACATAGATGATAAGTGCTCGGTCGAGAAAAAGTTTCAATGTCTTTGAGATGAAAGATTTGAGAGCGATATATAAATTGAGAAGGATTGATAGGATTAGAAATGAAAGAATAAGGGAGATGTGTAAATGGAAGAAAGGTGTAATTGATAGAGAGGAAGAGGATGTGCTAAAATGGTTTGGACATATGTGAAGAATGAATGAGGACAGAATGGTGGGCAAGGTACTTAGATTCCATGTGGATAGAGGTAGGGATAGGGGAAGGCCAAAGTGGAGATGGATGGATGGAGTGAGAGAGATTTTGATGGAAGGAATTTGAGTTTAGACGAGGGTAGAAGATTTGTGGAGACAGAGATGGAGGGAGGTGGTAAAAGCGTTGAAAGGTAAGAATAGTTATGTTTGTAAGGGAATTGTGGCGGGCACCACCTCACGAAAGTGGGAAAGGTGATAGTGAAATATATATATATATATATATATATATATATATATATATATATATATATATATATATATATATATATATATATATATATATATATATATATATATATATATATATTATATATATATATATATATATATATATATATATATATATATATATTATATATATATATATATATAATAATATATATATGCATCCGCATCGCGCATTTTCATCAAAATTAACATCCGCATTCCGCATCCGCATCCG
>SEYY01017511.1:0-18870 GCA_009176605.1 Armadillidium nasatum
ATATTATATATATATATATATATATATATATATATATATATATATATATATATATATATATATATATATATATATATATATATATTTATTAAAGGCAAATTCAACTGGAAGAAGTGCTAAGACAGTACGAGAATTTTTGGAAAAGCACTACAGTGATGAATCAGTAGCAAATGAAGATGGTGCTGTGAAGTTAGCTGTACGTGCTCTTTTAGAAGTTGTCCAGTCTGGTGCGAAAAATGTTGAAGTAGCCATTATGAAACACAATGAACCAATGAGAGTAAGTTCTATATTGCAGTTGCTTAGATATCAACGTTAGTTTTATATCATTTTTATTTATTCAATTTTTACCAGTATGATGAGTCTGAAAGCATATTTTTGTTAAAGAGAAAAAAAATTTGCAAAGTATCTTTACCTTTTCAGTAATGCCGTAATTACAGTAAATAATGGAAATATTTGGAATACTTTTTTAAACTTTAACGTGTTCTTTAGGGTTGCTTATTTATATATATCTCATTTTTAATTTCCACAGATGCTCGATGTACAAAAATTGGAACAGATTGTAGCCGATATTGAAAAGGAAAAAGAGGAAGAAGCTGAGAAAAAGAAGAAGAGCAAGAAATAATAAAAGATAAATTAGCTTATTATTTTTTTTTATTTATAAAGGTGTTTTTATTAATTAAATATATTTAAAAACATTGACATTTTATTATAGTATATATTATTATATATTATGAGAATAACAATTTTCTTGATATAAGCATATAAAAGTTTTTAATATACTAAAAATACATAACAATTAAATATGATAAAGCTTAATTGACTAATACTGCGATAGGAATGGCCAGTATAGAAATGGAATGATTTTGACTTTCAATTGATAAAAATTATCCACTATATTCCCTTAATAAATAAAGAGGTAAGTATGGTTGATTGCGAGTCTTTGGGTATAGACATTTTTGTTGCGATTTCGGAAAATAATGCTAGAGATGTTACTACTTCATTGGGTAATTCATTATTTTTCCCGGATCTGAAATTAAAAAAACAAAAATTATTTGCAAAAGATACAATACTCTTTAAACTACGTTTTGAGGTGGATTACTTTAAAGCACAAGGAAAGGAAAAGAGTCTATTGTAACATTTACTGAAAAATAAGAATAAATCTTTCCTCATTGTTTATAACTTTTTTTTTTTTTTACACAAAAAAAAAAATAGTAGTGTCTGCCTGACGTTTTCATAATTTACATTACTCTCTCCTCATTGTTTAATTTCTATATTAAATAAGTGCTGAACTGTATATCATATCTTTGAAAGCAATAATCATTATTTAATGTAACGCAAGTATGATTATATTCAACAAATAGTCTTTGTATATGAGGGAGAAAAATGATCCAATTCATTTAAGCAAACTACTATCAAACGCTTTCAGTTAGATTGTTTGTTTTAAGTCCTTGTAGTGGTTGGGTTGGGGCATTTACCACAGTCCTTACCAGTCGGAGGGCATAATAGTCATTGTGTTGGATGTTCACAGGATCTAAATTTTATAGATAAACTCTGCTTTAAGAGCGAAAATTGTGCCGATTTAAATCCCATGTGTGAATAGATGCGGCTGGGGTAGGAATTACTTTGTATGTGCAGAAGTAGTGGGATGATGTATAACTCTGTTGCAAACTAATGCTTTACAAAAAACTTTTGTGTAACAAATTCGCATCTAAATCTTCCTATTATATTAATTCTTAAAAGCGTAAAGTTCCCTATTGGCCCTTGCCGACAAAAACGAGTGATCAACACATTCCCCTAAATACACCACTAGACTTAAATTTTAAGTTGTTTAGATGGAATATCAGTCCTCAGAGATAATCTGTAAGGTGGCCTTTATTATGAAATGGAATGTTGAAGTACATATAAGGTTATTCGTATTTAGCTTCATCTATCACATTAAGAGAAATTTATAATACTCTACTCAAATTTAATTCCTTATGTATTATTAGGAAATTCATTATTTTCCCTAAGTTTCTTTGAAATAGGAAAAAAGAAATTTTTTTTCCTAAATAAATTTTAAATTCAAGAAACTTACTATAAATCATAAAATAGGTAATGAATTAAAAAGACTACTTACGAGTAATTTGCGCCCACAACAGTATAGGAAGAAATATACTGCGCTAAAACGGACAATAGTTTAGTTGTTTGATCAATGTGAAACTGCCTGAGTAAAGTCGTGATTCCAATAACTAATGGCGGACCATCTAATCCTTCTGTTCCTTTTATACTTTTTATGCTACCTGTAAAAAGAATGAGACCAGATATGCTGATTCCAAAGGAAAATCATAGCTTTGTGATAATTCTATCTTCGATATAATTTGAAAACCTTAATTCGACCCCATTAAAATAATTTTAAAAGATTATTATCAACTTATACTATATTTACTAAAAAACAATGTAAGAACTATAACAAAGAAATTATATATTAATTTCTGGATTAGAAAATATCTTAAAAATATAACGCTGAAATATTTTTTTTTTTCTAGTTTAATTTACATACTGGAACAACGTTTTAAAAATAGGCAGAATAAGATATTGACTGAATCAAAGATTTGAAACGAAAAAAAAAATAATCTTAAAATCAACTAAATTCCATTAATATTAACTAACATTTATTGAAGTTTTGTTTAATGAAATTTAGAATCAATTTATTATTTTTGAATACCCCAAAAATTTCACACATATTCAAATTCAAATTCGTGAAATTTCTTAATTAAAAACAGTCTATGAGATTTGACTGGTTAATATATATATATATATATATATATATATATATATATATATATATATATATATATATATATATATATATATATATATATATATATATATATATATATATATATATATATATATATATATATATATATATATGACTTACCTAGAACTTTTGAAAAATGAATCTTGTTAACTTGTGAAATAATCGTAACTAAAAGAATAACATTCAAATGATGAAACGATTTTGGGGTAACATAAATTTTGTCCAAAGGTTGAGTCATACCACATCTTTCAAGGTATGTTGAAAGTTCGCTGACAAGTACTCCATCTGTATCAGGATAAGGCTTTGTGGGATCAGAATAATGTTTCTTAATATCCGAAAGAAGTGAGCTGGAAAATTTTTTAATAATATACTGATTTAAGGTAAAAATTATTAGTTACATAAAACTACTTTTTGTATAAATCAATGTAAGTAATAATTATATTAATACAGATGAAAATACTTTAAAATAAAATCTCTACATTGTTACAGTTTAGTTAAAATTTGGCAAGCAAGCACTCGGCGGAAAGAACTTATTATGAAGGATAGGGTGTCTTTCTTTCCAATTTGAAAAATAAATAGAAGACCATTATATATATATATATATATATATATATATATATATATATATATATATATATATATATATATATATATATATATATATATATATATATATATATATATATATATATATATATATATATATATATATATATATATATGTAATGTTAGGCACTGTGGGATCTTTTGTAATAAATACTGACGAAACTGGCGACGATTTGCATATAACAGAAATAACTTAAAATAAAGTTAAGCCTTTTTTCTTTATTTTATTTGTGGTTGAACTAAATAAAAGCAATACTTAATTAACTCGAGTGTCGAAGACATTAATGTAGTAACCTTTTCCCTTTTCTTAACTTGAATTACATGTACTAAAAACTGGGAAAACGACTTTAATTTAAAAAAAAATATATATTACAGGTTAGCTTTGGTTGGTGGGATTTTGAAGGCAGGTTATTACCTTAAATTGCATGTAAGTAAGGGGGGTGGAGGGGGTCTGGTATGAAACGGCATTTGATAAGCATGTGGCTTTCTCCTTTCTCCGATTTTTATATTCTTCTACTATAGATAGAAAGAAGAAAACTATCGTGAACACAACAGAAAAATAAAGAAGAAAAGTTAAGAAATTAAATAGCTGTTATTGTTATTTCTTATACCTTTGAAAATAATAGACAGTCGTTCAGAATTTAAAGGTGTATTGATAAAGTGGGCAAATAGTAATCTTCGTTATTATAATAGTCTACATAGAAGTATGATGAAGGTCGGTGTTAAAAATTCATTAATGAGAAGTACGATAAATCATTATTAGTAATTTTAGGTAACTTTTTTTTTTTAAATTTAAAATTATTCTTTATATAACAACATACTTTACGATTATAATTAAGCCTATATACTTTAGAGTAAGAAAATAGAAAACTAAATACAGCAATATGTCCTTTTATATACACTTACCTATTCATAGCCTCCATTGCGTAGGACAACAACTGTGATTGGAATTGGCATGATACTTTCAAACGGTTCACCACTTGACATCGTAAAATCTGCATTTGTCCAATCTTTAATAAACTATCAATAAGCAATGGGCTTATTTTCTGCATTTTCTGAATCCAAATGGTGTAATGTCGCTGCGGTTGTGCTGATATATATATATATATATATATATATATATATATATATATATATATATATATATATATATATATATATATATATATATATATATATATATATATATATATATATATATATATATATATATATATATATATATATATATATATATATATATTAATATATATATATATTATATTTAGGAAATATATTAATACTGAAGGCATAAATATACTAGCAAAATTCTTGATATAGTTATTTATTTATCTTATTAAATATTTTATTATTATATTTATTATTATTTTTTCTCAGACGTTTCGGATTCTAGCAATCCATCATCAGTAAGAAGTAAACGAAAATAAAAAAAAAAATTTTTTAAAACAAAAAAGCTAAAAACAGCAACTCTACAAAAAAACAAATTAAAAAAAAAATTATGTTTAAATATTGGATCCTTATTTATTAAGGGGAAAAATTATTTTATTTTTAATTTTCTACGTTTACTTTAATATTACTTGGATATGACCAAAGAATTTTCGAAATACTTACAAATTATAGTAGAATTTGGGGCTACTTTGGCTGAGATTTGTTGAATAAAATTAAAAATTTCTGCATCAGAATATATTTTTTTATCAATGATATTAATAACTATCTGTAGAATATATATATATATATATATATATATATATATATATATATATATATATATATATATATATATATATATATATATATATATATATATATATATATATATATATATATTATATATATATATATATATATATATATATATATATATATACGTCTCACTACATTGATAAATAATCAAATATCCTCTGTAATATACTATTAATTTCCTATTCACATTAGTGCCATGAGAATATTTGTTTTTAAATAGTGTACAAATATTAAATAGTAATCTTATTCTTCTACAGATTAAAGCTAAATTAATATTGTATATTTTTGTTAGGTGTAAGAAGTAGAAGAAGAAGAAGAAGAGGATAAGAAGAGAGAAGTCGCCTGGAGGTTTGGAAGGAGCTATTAGAAGGAGAGGGAGTTTAGTTTTTCTTTACATGTTGTATATGATGTTTTCGTTTTTCAGGTTTTCAGGGATAAAGTAAATAAAGTTAAGGTGTAGGGTCATAGACTTCTCCCTTTTAATATATTTGTGATAAGTCAATATTAAGTTTAAGGTTATTTCATTATAAGTCATAGAGTATACAACTCTAGTAGAAAAAGGAAGATTTATTTTTTAAGGACAAAGTACAGGCAGACTAGATATCAGGGTTGTCTTTTTCACGTTGGGGTATCTGGGTTGCTATAAGTTCTGAGCGCTCGGTGTTGTAGTTGTCCTGGGGGCCGTAGGGTGTATTGGATTAATCCCTGTTATCTGGTTTGGTCTCAAGGAAAGGACCACCAAATAAAGAAAAAGAGGATTCCTACAAGGTAAGCTTTCTAGCTCTGTGTCAGTGTTACCTAGGCTAGATTTATTCAGTGGTAGCAGAGCGTAGTTACGCAAAAGGCATCAGCATGGCGATGAAAGGTGGAAGGGAGGAAGAACAACATTATCAGGAGCAGGAGAGAAGGTATAGGGGTAAAAGAGTATGCCCTACTTTTGAAGGTATAGAGGGAGAAGACTATGAGATGTGGAGAAAAAGAGTGATGCTGTGGTATAACCTGGAGGGTAAATATTTGGAATGTCCAGGAGGTGAGATTATGCTTAGTTTAGGAAAAAAAGCATTTCAAAGTGTTTACAACATTGAAATGGAGGGTTTGGAGAAACAAGTAGGGATAGAAAAGGTATTGGAGGTGTTGGATAAGAAATTTGGAAAAGTGACAAAGGAATGGCTGGTACAAGGTCAGGACTTTAGTACTGGTAAGATTAAGAAAAGGGAGATCAAAAGATTAAACCCAAAGAACAAATATGGACAAACTATGAAGTGCATCTTATGTCGATCTGAGTATCATTTCGCAGCATCATGTCCCATGAGAGGTAAATGGGAGAAACAGGAGGAAAGAGAAGGTAGGAGGGATCAGAGAAGTGATCAGACAGAACAAATAGGGCAAAGAGGAATCATAGTAGGCGGTTTTGGAAAAGGAAGAGGAAACTTTCTTGAAAGCATTAAACAGCAGGTAGGAAAAATGAGAGACAATGGAGAAGACATTGTAGATAAGAGTCCAAGAGCTTTCATGGGAAAAAGAGATGGAAAAGAAGAATTGAATGAATATGGTAACATTTGGCCGATTGTAGACACAGGGTGTAGTGCCAATGTAATAGGGGAGAAGTGACTAGGCTATGTATTGGGTAGTATGTGCTTGGAGAGAAAGAGAAGGAGGTTAAGGAAACAATGGAAGTGAATAGAAGGGAATTATGTTTTTGGGGAATCTAAATATAAAGCAGTTAAAAGAATTAAGAATACCATGTTCATTTTATAGATTGGGATTTTTATTTAATAACAGATGTGGTACAAGGAGGACATACCGTGGTTATTAGGGAGGGAATCATTAAGGAAAATGGGAGCATGTATTAATTTAAATGATTATGAAATGACAATAGGGGCTTTTAGGAATATCAGAGTTCCGTTAAGAGTTGATGAAAGAGGACATTTAAGGATTAGTTTAAGAAAAGGTATAAAGAAAGAAATATGGTGGGAGGGTAATGTGAAAAATAGTTTAGAAGATAAACAGGAAAGGAAAAAAATACTAAAAAGACTGCATGTTCAGTTCGGGCATCCTAGCAAAGAAAGATTAGGGGAATTGATTAAGGATGCATATAGAGATGAAATGGAAAAGGAGAACGCTGAGAGATATCAAGGAGGATATAGGGGAATTGAGTGATAATTGTGAGGTATGTATAAGATATAAAAAAACTCCTAGCAGACCCACAGTTGGGTTGTCACTAGCAAAAAGATTTAATGAAACTGTAGCCATGGATTTAGGTGAATTGGAAGGAAATAAATTTTTGGTGATGTTGGATTTAGGAACAGGGTATTGTCAAGCAAGCTGGGTAAAGAATAAAGAGCCAAAGGAGATAGTAGGTAAGATTCTGGAAAGATGGATTAGTATATTTGGTGCCCCAGAAAGGATTATAAGCGACAATGGTCTTGAATTTCAGAATGAGGATATGAAACTACTGTGTGAGAGATTTAGTATAAAGCAATTGGCAACAGCAGCTGAGAGTCCATGGAGTAATGGGAGGTGTGAAAAGATGGTGGGGCTGTTGAAGGATTCTATGAGAAAGATGAAAGAAGAAGGGTGTAATAAGGAAACATGTTTACTTTGGTCAGTTGGGCTAAAAATTGGATGCTGGATAAAGGAGGATACACCCCTAATCAATTGGTATTTGGTAGGAATGGAAAGTTGCCAAACAATACGGTTGAAGAAGAAAGAAGTATGGGGGTAGTTGGTAACGAAAGTGAACAATTAAGGGAGACAATAGAAGGAATACATAAGGCAAGAGAGGCTCATGTGAAACAGGAAGCTGAAGATAGGGTGAAGAGGGCTATGAAAGGTCAAATAAGAGAACATAAGTTAGAATTAGCTGAACCAGGAGAAGAGGTGTATTATAAAAGGGAGATAGATAATAATTGGAGAGGCCCTGCTAAAGTCATAGGTAGAGATGGGAAGACGGTGATAGTAAAACATGGAGGTACTTTGCGAGAAATTGCTAGAGTTCATATTACAAGGTTAGCGGGTATTGAACAGAAAGATGAGAAAGAGAGTGTTGTAGTAACGAATGAAGATGATAACGACCTTAGTGAAAAGGTGGATCAAATAGGGGATACACAAAAAACGAATAATATCATAGAAAATGAGGAAGACGAGTGGCAAGAAGTGGAATACTATAGAATGCAGGAAGAGGAAGAAGAACAACATAGAGAGGAGGATGAACCAGATGAGGAAGCTGAGGAAAGAAGGGTGCCAAAAGTCAAGATTGGAAAAAGGTATAAAGCTACTAAAAGAGAAAGTGGGGATAAAGTGAAGGTTAAAATACTCAGTAGAGCAGGGAAAGCTACAAGCAAGAAATGGAGTGATAGTTTTAATGTTCAGAATATTGAAAATGGAGAAGAGGGTTGGATCGACTTTAGAGACTTGACAGATGTAGAGGAAATTAGCGACCAAGAAGAGGTATGGCTAGGTAATAGTCTGCAAAGTGAAAGAGTTTTAAGTGCGAAATTGTGTGAAATAGAGAACTGGGAAGAAAATGATGTTTTTAAAAGAGTAAAAGATAAAGGACAAAAGAGAATATCCTTTAAGATGGGTGATTACAGAGAAGAATTCAGGATGGAGAGGAGAAATGTAAAGCAAGATTAGTTGCTAGGGGTTTTGAGGAGGAAGGAGAGGAGCTGGTAACGGAGTCACCAACATGTTCAGGAGAGGTGTTGAGGATGTGCCTGACTATTATGAAAATGAAGGGATGGAAATGTAATTCCATTGATATTAAAACAGCTTATTTACAGGGAGACAGAATAAAAAGGAAGGTTTGGGTTATTCCTCCCAAAGAGGCTAAGGAGAAAGGACTATGGGAGTTAAAGAAGACAGTGTATGGGTTAAAGGATGCAGCAAGGGTATGGTTTGATAAAGTAGTAAAGATTATAACTGAGTTGGGGGTGTGAAGAGTAAGTTAGAACCAGCATTATTTGTTTGGAAAAAAGAAGGAAAAATGATAGGTATCATGTGCACTCATGTTGATGATTTTTGTTTTGGAGGCAACAAAGAGTTTTTTGAGAATATCATTACAGGCATTAAAAGCAGATTAAAGATAGGAACGGAGGAAGTGTCTGAATTTAAGTATATTGGGATAAATATAGAAGAAAGAGAGGAAGGAGTTTGGTTAGAACAGAAACAAATACATCGACGATATAAATATACCTGAAAGTAGAGATTTCTTTGGAAACAGAGAAATGGAAGGAAAAGAATTAACTCTATATAGATCATTGGTAGGTCAAATGAATTGGATCAGCTGTAAGACAAGACCAGATCTATCTTATTATGTAAGTGAAAGGAGTAGGTACTTTCGTGGAGGTAAAGTAGAGGAAATGAGAAAGGTGATAAACATACTAAAAAGAGCAAAAAATATGAGAGGTAGGTGTTTTGTTAGGTAAACTAAAAGACAAAGTAGAAATAGAAGTTTTTACAGATGCATCATATGGGAACAGTATCGATGAAAGTCCCAGATAGGCTATATAGTAGCATTGAAGGATAATGAAGGTAATAGAAGCCCGATTGTATGGAAATCGAAATGTGTCAGGAGAGTAGCAAGATCCACAATTGAGGCTGAAGCTATAGGTCTGATAGAAGGTATTGAGGCAGGTATTTTTTTAAGTGAATGTTGGTTGGAAATGATGGGAGGCGATAGATTAAAAGTAAAGGTGTATACAGATAGCAAAACACTAAAAACTGCCATATACTCTGAAACTAAAGTGTTAAGCAAAAACCTAAGGATAGATTTGGCATGGATTAAGTGGGTCTTAGAGATGGAGAAGATTGAAGGAGTAGAATGGGTAACGACAAAATGTCAAATAGCTGATGTATTTACGAAAGGTAGAGTTGATAGTAATTTGATTAAAGAGTATGTAGAGGGGAAGAGAGGAGGAGAGAGAAAGGTATAAGATTGTATATTTTTGTTAGGTGTAAGAAGTAGAAGAAGAAGAAGAAGAAGAGGATAAGAAGAGAGAAGTCGCCTGGAGGTTTGGAAGGAGCTTTTAGAAGGAGAGGGAGTTTAGTTTTTCTTTACATGTTGTATATGATGTTTTCGTTTTTCAGGTTTTCAGGATAAATAATAAAGTTAAGGTGTAGGGTCATAGACTTCTCCCTTTTAATATATTTGTGATAAGTTAATATTAAGTTTAAGGTTATTTAATTATAAGTCGTAGAGTGTACAACTCTAGTAGAAAAAGGAAGATTTATTTTTTAAGGACAGAGTACAGGCAGACTAGATATCAGGGTTGTCTTTTTCACGTTGGGGTATCTGGGTTGCTATAAGCTCTGAGCGCTCGGTGTTGTAGTTGTCCTGGGGGCCGTAGGGTGGATTAGGATTAATCCCTGTTATCTGGTTTGGTCTAAGGAAAGGACCACCAAATAAAGAAAAAAGAGGATTCCTACAAGGTAAGCTTTCTAGCTCTGTGTCAGTGTTACCTAGGCTAGATTTAATATATATATATATATATATATATATATATATATATATATATATATATATATATATATATATATATATATATATATATATAATATCTTTTTATTATCGAGGACAATTTGATATTTCTTAAATATCGATATTTTGTTTTATATGTCGGCATTCCTAGTTTAAGTATTAACTTTTAATTAGCAGAAAGAGTAATAAAATTTGGCTGATTAAATAAGAAACTGAAATATAAGCCCAAAATTGTTTTTTATTAAGAAAAATGATGAAGCGCAAATTGGTAAGCGCAAATTTCAAAAAACTTCCGCAAAAGCGCAAAATATTTTTTTAAGCACAAATTTGCGCTTTTGCGCTCTTAAAAAGTTGTTAAGCGCAAAATGCAAAAGCGCACATTTTCGAAATTTAGCGCAAAACGCAAAAGCGCAAAAAAAAATTTTAAAGCGCAAATTGCGCTTCATTTTGCGCTTATGCCCACCTCTGATATATATATATATATATATATATATATATATATATATATATATATATATATATATATATATATATATATATATATATATATATATATATATATATATATGGTACAGACCTATTTATAGAGAAGAGGAGGAGGAAGCAATTCAGTCAACTTATAATCGTCCTTTAGACTGATTTTATAAATAATTAACTGTTTCGCTTAATCATCCTTGAGACTGATTCTGTACTGCCACTATTCCAGTTAATTACTAAGTTTTCTGAACAACTAGGGATCCTTCTTTCTCATCCGTATGGTTCATTGTTATTGTCTAGGATTTGTAAATTAAACTTTCTTCAGATGATTCGGTAGATATTTCTATTTCGAGTCTACTACATGACTAATGTTAAAATTCAAATAATTTACCAATTACAACTACTTAACATATAAATTACAAAAATATAAATTTTCTTATATTTTATTTTAAATTTATTTTTTATTATTTGACTGGTTGAGCTGAAATTTTCAAGTTATATGCATTTTTCTTGAAGTTTTAAGTTGATTTCAAGCATTTTTCTAAGTCTTTAACAGTTTGAAAGTTATTTGGACCCAAAGTTGAAAAAAATGAATGGCAAGGTAAAATCACTGGTCCAATTGAGCTGAAAATTTAACCGAATAATCTTAGCCACAATTTCTTGCATTAGTGATAACAAATTTATGATATCACGTCTAGAAAAAAGGTTATAAACACTTGAAATTTTTTTTCCAAAAATCATACTTTCAGAGAAAAAAAATTTTTAAAAAAAAAACTCTGCCTACTAATTTTTTTATTTTTGGATATTGTTTAGAGGAGGGACTGGGCTACAACTTTTTTAGTCCATTATTAAATACTATTTGTTTGAAGCAAACTATAGCCTCTCAAACTTTTAAAATTTTTGAAATTTGGTCAAGAAATTGACTTTTTTGAGGCCAAATCTTGAAACCAACGATTTGGATCAAATAAAGTGAAGAATTTGTAGCCCTATTCCTCCTCTATACACCCACTTAAAGTATGGAATGTTATAGTTATTTTGTTTTTTTTTGCCCTAAAAAGATTTTTTTTTCTTCAAAAACATTAGTTGGTCAGTTTTGGTCTTATAACATTTTTTCTATAAATCTAGTAACAAAAGATTATTAGAAGCTTTTGTTAGAATTCTATATATATATATATATATATATATATATATATATATATATATATATATATATATATATATATATATATATATATATATATATATATATATAGTCCAATTTCAGGTCTTTCCAAAAAGTGGTTTTGCCCAAGCATTCATTTGAAAAAGGGTCAAATTTCCAAAAAAAAAAACTTTAACAGTTGTAGACTCAGAAAAATGGTAGAAATGGACTTTTTTCACCAGGAAAAAGCTACATACACTGAAAATTTTCAGGAGAATCGGCTGAAAATTAAAAAAAAAAAATTTTGAAATTGGACTGTCCCCTTAATAAATATAATTTACTATTTTAACCCTGGCAGGCAAACCATGGTTTTTCCTGATTTTTAGCTGGGCTGGGGTTAGCCGGGCCCCCGTCAGTCCATAGATAGAGCACCCTGTTTACCCCAACCTGTGAGTGGTAGTAATAAAATTCTCTCTCTCTCTCTCTCTCTCTATATATATATATATATATATATATATATATATATATATATATATATATATATATTTTTTTTTTTTTTTTTTTTTTATATTAATTTTAATTATTATTTATTTTTAGTTTCAACATATTTTAAAATATAGCTGTAAGAACCTCGTTAAAATAATCAACAGAGTTTAAGTTTGGCAAACGATATTCTAAGTTTTTGTTTTTTTTTCTTACAAAACAATTTGTCACTCGTCATTTAACCAAAAAAACAAATAAACATATTTTTCCTTTTCATAGTTAAGCAGAGTAGAAAAAATTCTGGCCCCTTTCACTAAGATTTTACCAAATTTTCATTAGTTTTAAATTTTTTTGCTTTAATTAGAAAAAAAATCCGGCCTGCATCACTAAAGTATTATCCACTACTGTGAATGACACAATTACCTTAAAAAAAAAAAAAAAAAAAAAATGTTTTTGAATTTACGGTTTGAACATATAAAAACCTAACATAGTCAGATGTTTATTATTTACTTATTTGTTATTTAATATTTTTAATTTATTATTATTAATTAATTAATTAATTATATTAATTAATTATTATTTAATATTAATTAATTATACATTATTTTAAGTCTGTCCTTTAATTGCTGCTTTTTTTTGCGATAATTTTTATCGCAAAAAATAATTTGCTAAAATCATTCGCCAACTTCACGCACATTTTATTATTTGTTGTTTTACCAAAATGTCTTTAATGCTAGTGTCTCTTATTTGAAAGTATGTCTAACTTCCTCTTCCTCAATTGGCCAAAGCCCAAAAAGTTGTCTTTAGTAAACATAGTCCCATTAGTACCCATTTGGAAGGATTGTGTGTCATTTATAAAATCTAAAGTTTCATCAGCTTGTAATATTTCTGTCATTAAATTTTCTCTTGAATTCGTAATACTTTTAGTAGAACTCTCATAACTTGATACACATTGGGAAAGTTTTGTTCTCTATAATATAAGGATTAGATCCTGGTTCAACGTCTTTATCATGTTTCTTTTTCTTTTTTTTCTTTTTTCCACCAATATTTCCCATGATGGGCCTAAGTTATTAATATCCCTGACCTAACTATGATAAAAATTACAACTTAAGTTTAATTTAAAATTATCTAGTTAAACATCAGGTTATATTGGAACACAAATGAGCTCACTATTAGTTCCACAAAATTCCTAAAGACTTTCACTTTGAAACATTCTTTAAAATTAATTAAACTCAATATTAATTCAAAGCAAAAGTTTACTTGCACGGTCAAAAATTTGAAGAAGAGCACTCTTCAACTGTAATCAAATTTATCCGTCCTCAATTTATGTTGTGTAGCAGAAAATGTTCCCATAGATTATAGCATAGTATAAGTACATACTATATAGCGAAAGCGCATTTAACTAGGACTTGTCATAAGGGTCAGGGTAGACAAATGGAATAGTAGACAGCAATATTTCACCACTATCCCATCATTTTGCAATATTTATAAAGAAGTTTTGGTTTTTGTCTTTTGAGTTTACAAACGTAAGAATTTGACATTTGGAAAGTATTACCAATGGTAATAAATTCTTACAAACGCAAGGAAAATCGTAAAATCTGTTAGGATGCTATTTTCTGAGCTTAGCGAATATAGCACGCTCCTTAAAAATAATGCATAAAACTATTTTTATATTTTAACTATTTTATCTATTGTATATATTTTTATTTATTTTGTTTTTTTATATTGGAGAAATATTAAATTCCCCATCATTGTTTTTATAAAATTGGTTTGTTTTTTAATTATTTATCGATGTGGCACTTAGTTTAGCACCTAAACAAGCTGCCGGTTTCAAATGGTGGCTTTTAAAAATATCGTCAACGCGTTTAGAAGTTTTAACAAAATGGAAGTTTTTTTGGCCTTTAAAATTTTTTCAGATTCAGAATCCAATGTATGAGGTAAATTTTATTTTCTATAAAACTATTTACATGCGTTTACCATTTTATCTATTGTATATATAATTTTGTTTATTTTGTTTTCTTTTATATTATAAAAACTGTTTATATGCTTTCACTATTTTATCTAGTGTATATACCTTATATATTTTAAGTTTTCCTTTATATTGAAGAAGTTCTCCTTCAAAGGGGTTTGTAAAGTTTTTTTTTTTTTTTTTTTAATTTTTTTATTTTTTTATTTTTTTTTGTATCAATATGGCACTCTGTTTGGCACCTAAACAAGCTGCCGGTTAAAGAATCTGCACTTTTTCAAATTATTGTCTCGTTCAGACAATAGAATGTAAGCGTTTTTGTTTGTTCATTACAAGTCCTCAAAGTTCAGAAGTAAAAGGTATGAGGTTATATATTTTTTCTTACTCACCTCTTTCTTACTATCTTTTCGATTGACTTCTATTTAAACATATACTTCTGTACCGTTCTAAAATATATTAAATTTATATATTAAGGAACTTGAAGAAGTAACATTTCTTTTGAAAAATTCATAGTGTCTCTTATTATTTAATTGTAACACTAATTGCAACCCTTCCCTTTCAGGTCCTTAAATAAAAAATTAAGCATAATTCAGCTGCCCCAAAGTTTTTATAATATTAGAGAAATTCTCCTTCATAAAGGTTTATAAAGTTGGTTTGCTTTTTGTATCGATGTGACACTTGACAGTATCTAAACAAGACGCCGGTTTTAATTAAAACTACAATTTTTAAAATATTAGAGAATTTCTCCTTCATACGGGTAGTTGTTGGTTGCAGGTAGAGGATTGGATTAAAACAATATTGAGTGTTCGGGTCTCTTTATTCATGATACAAGAGTACAACAATGATATAAGACCAGGACCCAATCTAAGGATGCATAAAAACTTATAAATACTATATAAATCAGTAAACAAAAAAATATACATATTAAATGCTAAAATTTGGCCACTTTTACCTAAGATATTGACAAAGAAAAATGTTCGACACGAGTATTGCTGCCAGATAATAATAATAATAATAATAATAATAATAATAATAATAATAATAATAATAATAATAATAATAATAATAATAATAATAATAATAACAACCATAATAATAATAATGATAATAATAATAATAATAATAATTATAATTTGACGATTGTATACACGCACATAAACATGTACATATTTGGGATTTTCCCAAATTTGAGGCTTCGTGAATGTTGCAATGGCTTGACGTAATTACAGTTAACACAATATGCTTATATTTATCTTCTCTATATATACCGTCTGATTATTTTATTTGAAAGAATGGCAATTCAATATTTCAAACTTAGGCTAATGAATAAAAACACAAGTTCACTGATCACACAATGTTTATTCTTCAACAAATATGAAATATATGATTACACACATTAAATAAGAACAGTACATAAAGGTAATTGTAAATATGGCTAATTGAACGGCGTAATTACACTTAAAGTTTGCGAGGCGTTGAAACGTGTCTTTATCAGGCAAGCGAAAAAGAGAATCTGTCGTAACACCACTTCCAAAGCTCGGGCCGCTATTTTGCGCGCTTCACCAGATGGCGCTTTTTGGCGCCATGTTTAAAATACATCAAATGAAACAATTAAATAGATTTCGACTCGCTATATCACTACCCAGGCTCAGACTGGAAGTCACTAGGTCTTAATCCAACGGGAAACATATCTGATGGCGGGTTGGAGATGAAAGGTGACTTTCTTGCCTGAGCGCAGTGACATAGGGGAGCAAGTGGGAGCAGAAGAAGGAGGAGTGGCTGTGAGAGAGGAAGGAGGGAGATGAGAAGTAGACGAAGGAGGGGAAGGAAGTGGAGTAGTAGAATGTGAAGTAGAAGGAGCAGGTAAGGATTGAAGTGACGAAGGTGTAGGAGTAGAAGAGGAAGGAAGATGCTGCTGCGAGGCGGAAGGTGAAGAAGCAGAGGTAGGAGAAGGAAGAGAAGGAGAGGGATCGGTGGAAGGGAGGATTGCAGGCTTCAAACGGTCGATTGAAACCACGTCGTGTTTCCCAGAAGGTAAGAGAAGAGTGAAGCATTTCGGAGATCGAGAAAGCACCTTGAAAGGACCTTGATAAGGTGCCTCAAGAGGCTTCCTGATCCTGTCGACACGGAGATAAACGTGGGAACAAGTAAAAAGATCACGAGGAATGTAAGGAGTATAAGAAGTGTGGTGTAAAGGAGGTGGGATTCGGTAATCTAGCTCTTTCATTCGCGAAACAAATTGCTCAATAAAGTTAGAACCGGAAGCAACAGTAGAAGGAGGCACGGAGAGAAGACCATGAGGAAAGAGAGGTGCCTTACCAGTAACTAGAAGAAAAGGAGAAATGCCTGAAGAGTCTGGCATGGAGCGAAGAGCTAAAAGAACTAAGGGAAGGGACAATAGCCAGTTTCCACCACGAGCTTTTAAAGAAGCTTTGAGGACGCGGTGAACCCTTTCTATCTTCCCATTGGTCTGAGGATGATAAGAGGAGGTGCGGAGACGATGAAAACCTACCATAGAAGAAAGTTCGGAGAAGAGTTCAGATTCAAACTGTGCACCACGATCAGTGATAACATAGAGAGGCACACCAAAACGAGAGATCCACCCATGTAAGAAAGCGAAAGCGATAGCCTTAGTGCTAACATCGGGAAGCGGAATTGCCTCGACCCAGTTAGTACTTCGGTCTATACACGTTAAAAGATAGGAATAGGTAAAGAAAGCATGTGCAGAAGGGGGAACAGTAGCTGGAAGAGGTCCCACCACATCGATGTGAACAGTCTCAAACCTGCCACAGGGAAGGTCTAAGGGCAATATGGGGCTTTTAGTATGGCGGTGGATCTTAGCGGTTTGACAAGGGTGGCATTCCCTGGCCCAAGTCCGGACGTCCCTGTCAATGTCAGGCCAAAAATAGCGGGACTTCACAAGACGAACGGAGGACTTGACCCCAGGGTGGGAAAGGTCATGTAAAGAAGAGAAGATAGAGCGACGTAAAGGTTTAGGTACAAAAGGACGAGGATATACAGAAGAAGTGTCGCAGAGAATGGATGTGTGAGGTGAGAGTGAGAAAGAAGTCAGACGATCCTGGAAAGAAGAGGTTTCGGGATCATTCTCCTGAGCTCGAGCGATACCAGAAAGGTCAGCGGCGTCTAACATGACTGCATTTACGAAGGAAGGGACACTGGGAGTAGGGAGAGAAGGTGAAGAAACTGGTTCGTCGAAGACACGAGAACAGGCGTCTGCGACGAGATTCTCGGAACCGGCGATGTACTCTACTGAAGAGACGTACTCGAGAATCACTGAAAGATGTCTCTGTTGTCGGTCTAAGGTAGCCTCACGTCTACTACGTAGAGCGTGAACCAACGGCTTGTGGTCAGAGAAAAGGATAACTTGTCGTCCCTCGAGGAAATCCTTGAAGTGCAGCACCGAGAGGTAGGCAGCCAAGAGTTCTCTGTCGAAGGTTGAATAGCGTCGTTGAACGTCGGAGAACTTCTTAGAGTAAAAGTCGACTTGGTATTGGCACTCCGTCTACCACCTGGTGTAGGGCAGAGCCCGCTGGCAACCTTACTGGCATCCGTAACCAGGTGGAGAACTGTGGACGAGGGATACATATAAGGTAAGACGGCAGAGGCAGCGATGGCATTCTTCATGTCTTGAAAGGCTTGAAGAGCGTCCGGAGGCCACGAAAGAGATTTGGACTTTGGGTTGTGTCGGATGAGGTCGTCTGATTATTTTATTTGAAAGAATGGCAATTCAATATTTCAAACTTAGGCTAATGAATAAAAACACAAGTTCACCGATCACACAATGTTTATTCTTCAACAAATATGAAATATATGATTACACACATTAAATAAGAACAGTACATAAAGGTAATTGTAAATATGGCTAATTGAACGGCGTAATTACACTTAAAGTTTGCGAGGCGTTGAAACGTGTCTTTATCAGGCAAGCGAAAAAGTGAATCTGTCGTAACACCACTTCCAAAGCTCGGGCCGCTATTTTGCGCGCTTCACCAGATGGCGCTTTTGGCGCCATGTTTAAAATACATCAAATGAAACAATTAAATAGATTTCGACTCGCTATACATATACCCGTACACGTATACATACACACACACACACACACACATATATATATATATATATATATATATATATATATATATATATATATATAT
>SEYY01017512.1:0-12768 GCA_009176605.1 Armadillidium nasatum
GATGTTACATTTAGCTATTTCGAGCCTATCCTGAAATATTGTAAAGTACTCCCAAACTGCTGAAGATGATCTTTTAGCCATAGTGATGGAAAATATTAAAAAAAATAATTTTGAAATAATGTAACTAAATGATACAAATTTGATACACAGCAATAAAATAACTATGTATAAATACAGGTTATATTGATAATTTATATCTTACATTTTTTTAAACTTTAACTTAGGGTCTTACCTAGGTAAACCTGTTGAATCACTATTGTGAATCAGAAAAAAAAAAAAAAAGTTTTGTAGTTTTTTTTAGTTTTATTGTACAAAATCTCTAATTCTCCAAAAAAAATTCTGAAAAATGCATATAATTATTAATTTAAGTGAATGTTGACTATTCTACTCATTCCTTACAATTAAATCTAATTTTCTTACCCTAAAATTTCAGTGCTTTTGACCTCTTTACAAATTTTAAGCAACCCTGGTTGGTCACTATATATATATATATATATATATATATATATATATATATATATATATATATATATATATATATATATATATATATATATATATATATATATATATATATATATATATATATATATGTGAGCATAATTCTAATGCTAATATTTTTAACAGGTAGATGTCATGTGGGATTCTCGATGAAGATCTAAAAATTTATTCTCAATATTGAAAAACTTGTAATTCAAGAAGGAGATAGTAAACAATCAAGAACTATCAGATATTCATCACTACAATAAAAACGATGAGTCCTTTAATGCTTTTACTCTTTTTTGTCTTATAAATCTAAATTTTTTTTCTTTTACAGATAACTATCATAATAACAATTAAAACACACAAATTAATATCCTAAACTTTGAGACAATTTATCATCATAAACTTCTTTATTTGATAAAATAAACTTGTAAAAAGAAGGACTAACATTCTCGACATTATATCACCAAGCGAAACAACATCAACTACTTGCTTCGCGTACGTATTATCAGATTATCTTTTTCCTACATGAATATATTTACAACATCAACATCTATATAACTTATTAATTTATTACAGTTCCGAGGCCGGAACTACTTCAACCACAATCAACTTCTTAAGATTCTCAAGTACTTACATACTTTAGTTCCTTAATGTTCCTCCATCATAAGAATTGAATTCAGGTAATTCTTTATTGACAATTAACTCGTCAATAACATTCCTGTCAGTTCTGAACCAGAGCTCTAATCTGTTCAGCTCTTTCCTAAACCTTTCTCTAAGTTCTTACCTAGTTGTCAAGATTTTATTCATTTATTTTCGTCATCATCATCCTCTAATACTGGTTAAAAATAAAACACCTTTATCAATTCTTCGTGTTTTCTTTAACCTTGAACTACTGAAAAAGTTCTTGTTGTGTGCTCGTTGCATTTTGCTCTTTGCGTAATCCAAATAGCACTCGCGGAACACTGGAAGTCATCTTTTCGCGAACGAAGATAGCACATTACCCAACAGCAGTTCGAGTCCCGACATCGTCCATCACTCAAAGGCGGACCGGACGAATTGATCGAATCGAATCATCAATCAGAAGCTACCCCTCATCAGTGGATATAACCAACGGTGGGTGAAAAGTATTAAATTTTTTGTCTTTAATTTAATTTAACTATATTGTAATTTATTTTTCTTCTGTTTGGATATTCAAAGTTGCGCGATATTTCTTACAATATATATATATATATATATATATATATATATATATATATATATATATATATATATATATATATATATATATATATATATATATATATATATATATGGGGAATTCTCTGTGAAATCAACCAGTGCAGTACACCCTCATCTCTCAGAAATTGTTAATTTTTTGTATCCAGGGTTGTTTTGATCCCTGAAATCATTTCTGAAAGTTATAGGTCAATCTGACAAATAGGTCAAACATACTGACCTCGGTGATTTTGTGGTCATTGGAGAAGGTCCTTTGCTTTCTATGTCTTTAACTTAAGTAATATTTGTCATAAACTTATAATTTTTACATCTTTTAAAATTGAAAAAGTTCAAGGAATGTGAATATACAAGTTTTATATCAAAAAAAAAAAATTTTTTTTTTTAAATGTTGACCTACATTTGAGGTCACAATTTGACCTCTTTCTCATTCTCTGAGAGAAAAAGTCATAGATGCAAAAAATGAGGACACATTCATTTGCTATAATAATCAACAATAAAAACTTTGAGTACGCTTATACTTTATCCTAATTTTGGTTTTAAGTAAACATTTATACAAGTCAAATTTTATTATTTGTCTTAAAGTTAATATAATTTGCTTTTATTAATTGACACATTTTTTTTTACAGATTTTGAAGTATATATATATATATATATATATATATATATATATATATATATATATATATATATATATATATATATATATATATATATATATATATATATATATATTAAACTTAAATTTTTGCAAAATAAAAAAAAATGGTTCACAATCGTACATATTGTGCCGACCCACTGAGAAAACATGAAGAAAATATTTAAATATAATAGAAAATTGTCTGGTTATGTTTTTATACAAAATGATGATGAAATTATTAGTGAATAAAGGTTCTTACTTATGCCTTAATTGCATGAAAAAAAATACAGAATCTTGATGCATTACCTAAGGAAATAGGTCAAGAACATGTTGGTCCTGAATTAAACATTTAATTTAAGTGAAGATAGTTCTTTTGAAAAGGGGAGCTCTAGTACGAGCTTTAAAGATGAGAAAAAAGCAGATATAAATATTCAGTTTTTTTTCAATATTTATCTTACTACTACTCACGAGACTGTCACTTCTTCTCATCCAAATGCTGAGGTCCTCTATTTAGGGGATTTCAATGTACATCACACTGAGTGGTTGGGTTCCTCTCATACTGATACAGGTGGGAGGGAGGCCAAATCATTCAGTATTCTTAACGATCTGGAGCAGTTGATTAGGGAACCCACACACATTCCAGATTGTCCTAACCAATTCTTGAATACACTTGATTTATGCTTCACCACTACTCCTTCTAGTTATAAATACACCATTTTCCCTCCTATTGGTAACTCTGACCATAATCTTATAGCTCTTAGTTATAATGCTTTCTCTCCAACAGCTCCACCATGCCCTAAACGTACTTTCTGGCACTTTAATCAAGCTAATTGGGGGGCAATGTGCCACTTCTTTGCTAACTATCATTGGAGTGAATTTTGCTTTGTCTCTGCTGACAAGGTAGGGGCTGTAATCCTTGATGGTATAAAGGGAGATATGAGTTAGAATTATTCATTATAAAATAATTTCTTATCCAAATTTCATTAACCTTATTCCGTTGTTTTAATTTATATTTATGTCTGTATCTTATAAATATTTTTTTTCATTTTTAATATAAATGAAATAAACAGGTCATATAAATGAAATAAACAGATAAATCCTGATCTCATACTCGAACAGCGGCCTATTATAGTAAAGAAAGAAGCCTTGTAAGGTATATATAAAAGAAATTTTTTTATTATTATTTTTTCCTTTATTAAGAGTATTTATTATTTTTGTTTATGTTTATGGTTAGGGATTTTTAGGTATTATTGTTTATTAGACAGAATTATTATTATTTATTAGACCTTATTTATTATTTTATTGTTTAGGAACACATGATATATTAATTTATTACTTATAAGTAGTTAAGAGGAAATAAGATTAATAATGGTATTTTTTTTTAGGCTTCTTATGCTTAGTCAAGACCCATACAAATAAATTGAAAAATTGGAACACTTTGTAATACTCTATAATTAGAGCTTATTGTATCCCTCCCTATTTACCCTATTAACCTACTAACTAATAGATAGTAGAATTACCATAAATTGAAAATTTCATAAAAGGAAAAATTTAAGTTTAGTTTTTCTTTTCTACAATCATATTCTAGGATTGAGTATATTTTATAAATAGATTTGAAAAGTTTCAGAAAGGAAACATTTAAGTTGTTGGTTTATTTTCTACTATGAATTTCTTAAAAATAAATGTAATTTTATAAAAGTGTTAACATCATTTCACCACACAGCCCGGTCCCATAAAATAGGACTGGCCTTAGGGAAGGTCTATTCCGCTTCAACTACTGGCGAACTTCTTTGAACGTTGTAAAAACTGCATAAAGGAATTGAATTGAATTATATAGACCTTGCGTAATAGAATTGCAACTAAAGATAAATTAATAAGTAATATAAAGAAAATAAAGAAGAAAATTCCCCTAAAAAATGAGGGCGCCAAATAGATTCTTCTTAATCTGACCTGATCTCATCTGCCTTACATTTTTCCCTCTTTTTTTTATCTCTCTCTCTCTGTTCTCTATCCTTTTATATCTTTCTTTCCATCATATTTCTTCCTTGTAAATTTCATATCTTAGTTAATGGTCTTTTCTGTGTGGGCTTAGTTAATGATCTTTTCTGTGTGGGGTCTCTCCTTTGCTATCCGCTAGGCTCCCCCTTACAACGGGATGGGCAGATTCATTCCATCTTCAACTAAATCTTTTTCTCCTCAAAATCCTTGGTTCAATGGCAATTGTTCTCTTGCCCTTCGGGAGAGACAATGCTTATCATGAATGGAAAAACTCTCCTCCTATCACTCTTGCTAATTTTCATTCAGCTCGGAATCGTTGCAGGGATGTTCTTCGACGGACTAAGCGTACTTTCATAAAAAGGAAGTGCGCTGACCTCCATGGCTCTCCTACTGATAAAAATTTCTGGCCTCTTGTCAAAAATATCTCTAACAACTTCTGTAAATCTGCCTTTCCTCCTCTTATTCACTCTGATGGTTCTGTAGCTAATACTCCTTCTGAAAAGGCTAATCTCTTCGGCCTCCTTTTTTTATCTAATTCCACCCTGCTCGATTCTGGCATCCCTCCTCCTACTCCTTCTCCTCTCAGGTGTCCCATGTCTCTACCTGTAATTACTCATGATCGGGTGCATGGGATCCTGAAATCTATGAACGTCAGGAAGGCCAGTGGCCCGGATGGCATTCCCCCTCGTGTTCTGAGGGAGTGTGCTTCCGAGTTAGCGCCTGTCCTCGTTCAGCTCTACTCTCTATGCCTTAATACTAATACTTTTCCTCAATGCTGGAAGCGTGCATTTGTTCAGCCGATCCCGAAAAAAGGTAGTCATTCTGATCCTTCTAACTATCGACCTATAGCTCTCACTTGTGTTCTGTCTAAACTCTAAAATTTTTGAAACTCTCCTCAACTCTCATTTCCTGGATCATTTGGAGTCTCATTCTCTTCTCTCTGATCACCAGTATGGCTTTCGTCGCTCGAGGTCAACTGGTGACATACTCTCCTATCTTACTGATCTATGGTCTTCTGCCCTTAGAGACTTCGGGGAGTCTTGTGTGGTGGCGCTTGACATATCCAAGGCTTTTGACAGGGTATGGCATGCGTCGCTGCTCTCCAAGCTCACTTCCTTTGGGTTTCCTCCTTCTCTTTGCTTACTCTTGTCTAGTTTTCTCTCAGATCGTTCCATTTCGGCAATTGTAGATGGAGCGACCTCTTCCTCCTTTTCTGTCAACTGTGGTGTTCCTCAGGGTTCTGTTTTATCTCCAACCTCTATTCTTACTTTTCATTAACGATCTTCTCAACTGCACTTCTAATTCTGTTCACTCTTATGCTGATGACTCAACTCTACATTCTTCTACTCATTTCAAATCTGCTCCCTCTTTTGCTTCTAGAGTTGCTTCTCGTCTACAACTTTCCGATTCTATTCTTGCCGATCTGGATGGGATTTCCCGGTGGGGTCATAGCAACCTTGTGAAATTCAACTCTTAAAAAACTCAACTTCTTCACATCTCCCTCTCAAAACACCTCCTAACTTTCCTATCCTCTTCGATGGCTCTCCCGTCTCACCTGTAAATAACATTAACATTCTTGGTCTAAACATAAACAACAAACTCTCTTGGAAACCACATATCACAATGGTTGCTAAAGCGGCCTCTAAGAAGCTGGGAGTTCTGTTCAGATTGCGAGAATTTTTTTCTTCTGAGCAGTTACTCCAAATATATAAGGTCTTATTCGCCCTTGTATGGAGTACTGTTCTTACATTTGGGGGGGCTCCGTCTCCTCCTCTCTTCTGGATAGGGTTGAGTCAAAAGCTAAAAGATTAATAAACTGTCCCCTACTTTCAAACTCTCTTGACCCTCTATCTCTGCGACGTGACATTGGCGCGCTATCTCTTTTCTACAGGTACTACAATGGCAGGTGCTCGAGGGAATTGGCCTCTCGCATTCCTCCACCGTTGCACGAGGGATGCCCTGCTTTCGCACCAATTTTGTGTGGACGTAGGAAATCCCAGGCTAATTCGTTGTGGTACCTCCTCCTTTCCAGCCACCTCTATTCTGTGGAATTCTCTACCATCATCTATTTTTCCTCCTGTATTTAATCTTCCACTCTTCAAGGCTTCCGTCTGCGCTCACCTGAGGGCTGTGCGTTAGGTGTGTGTGTATTTGAATGTGTTTTGTCCTTGTGTGTGCCCCTTCCTTTGAAAAGGGCTCTGCCCGTGAGTGGTGGCGCTCTGTAAAAAATAAAATAAAAATAAAAATAAATTATCAAAACATACAAAGTCAATCATTTGATCCAACATTTTCTAAAGGGTTGAAAGTTTCTATCAATTTTTTATAATAAACCATCGTCAAATTAACCAATCTATTGTTGAAGAAATACTGTCTTCATTAGACTGTATCTAATGCATTTCAATACTTTTTAACTATGGTTTCAAATCAGTAAAAATGAAACGTCTCACTGCAGGTAGAAAATTACCATCCATTTTCCTAACACACTTTATTTCTGTGGAAATTAATAAAAAATATATATTAAATTTCTAAAGGTAATGAAAGAAATAAAGCTAGTTAATTACTCTAATCTACACATTTCCTAATACTGAAGGCATTAATACACAACCAATACTGCACTATTCCAAAAACTTACCAACTGTAATACAGTGTTGACAACTTCTTTGTTAGAAACTTGGCCTACTTCAATCAGTCCAATTAATACAGCAAATTTTAAGCTGTCAGCCATTGCAACTTTCATAATATCTTCTGGTGTTTTAACATCAGTTACAATAGGCGCCACTGTTTCCGCCATTATTTGCTTTTTAAACTATAAAAAATGTTTTATACTAAATATGTTTAAAATACATACTACTATTCTATAAAGTACAAGTAACCACCATGTTAAGCAAATACTACGATATCGTTAAATAGGTTAATGAGTTGAGAGTTTGTTATATTAACTTATAACTAAACAACCCTCTCTTTTTTTCCCTTTTTTACATTTTGCGAGCAATAAATACTTTTTCAAAGTATCAGAAATAAACTATAGGAAAGTGCAAACCTTAAACACTGATTGTTAGTACACATCAAAATTCCAAACCATTTGTTTTCATAATTCCATTGACATTTTCACAAACATTGTTAAATATCCTTATAAATGTAAACGATGGCCTATGAAGAATTTAACTCCCACCCGTACTCAAAATTTGCTTTAAATTTTTAAAATAAGTAATAGCTTTGTTTGACGGATTATTCATATTTATATTAGAATAATATCGTAAAAATAAGATTCAGCAAAAATATAATTTCCGTAATAGAAGTTAAAATAAAATAATATATAATATATTGACAATACACTTGATATTTTGAAAATTGTTTATATACTTTCATATTAAAACTGTGGATAGAGCTGAAGTTTGCTCAGATTTTATTTAAAGATCCTGAAAGAGAAGGGTAGAAATTAGTGTTACAATTAAATAATAAAGTGAGACGTACTATGAGTTTTTCGAAGAAATGTTGCCTTCTTGAAGTTTCATAATAAATAACTTTAATATATTTTAGAACTCTGTAGAGGTATACACTTGAGTAGAAGTCAATTGAAGGGATATTAAGAAAGAGGTGAATAAGGAAAATAAATAACCACATACCTTAATTTGAATTTGAACTTGAAGACTTGCAACGAACAAAAAAACACTTACATTTTATAAAAACGTCTGAACGCGACGGTAAATTTGAAAAAGTGCCTCTATGAAAATAGCTATTACAGCTTGTTTAGATGACAAACTGAGAGTGCCATATCGACACAAAAATAAACCAACTTTACAAACAACTATGAAGCGTTTATATCCTCCCACTGAAGAGTTGCAATGAGTGCAGTATCATTGCAATTACTAAAATTAATAAAACACTGTGAAGGAATTCAAGACAAGAAGAAACAGAGCCTACCCAACTAATGTAGAGAGGAATCTTATAATGTTTGATATTGTTGATGTGCATATGCTCAGAGAACATGCCTGAAGACAAGGACCCTAACAATATATCTCCTCCTTGTTTGAAGGTTCTTGCATTATCCGAATACAGACTGGAAGGTATGCCATATATATTTGTGAGCCGTTGATAAGGAAAGTAAGAATGTCCAAAGGAAAAGTAAGAATGACCAAAGTTTACCCTATACTAAGTTACCGCTAATAATAATAATAATAATAAAACCTTTCCTTTATGAGGAAGAAGACAATAGAGAATTGTAAATAACCTAAATAAAGGTTTCGGCAATTACCCTATCTTTAGGGTAAAATAGAAAGTTTAGAGTAAAATTTCATAAAAGTTGAAATCGGTATTTTCGTGATTTATTATAAATAATTTTGTAAGAATTCGTAATAGTTATTTTTATTAATGAAATAATTAAGTAGAAAAAAATTCTGACAAATATCGGTGTTATTTATTAATACAACATTATTTATTTTAATAAATCATGGCTCTATACCATCGATATATTGTAAAACTGCTTCAAATCACCGCATCCCATTAACTATTGAAGATTAGATAAATGTTAATTACAATTTTTTACTCAAAATACTTATTACTCGTATATTATAAATATTATTTACTCATATATATATATATATATATATATATATATATATATATATATATATATATATATATATATATATATATATATATATATATATATATATATATATATATATATATATATATATATATATATACATATACTCTTGAGTACTGTGTATAGGGTCGCACAAACTTTCCTATTACTGGTAGGAAAACCGAACATAGTCGAAGAAAGGGGAAAAATGTCATTAATCAAAAGTAAAATATCACATCCGTTAGATCAATGGCGATCGATAAAGAAAGATGAACAAAGCATAACGTACGAAGATAGGGGAATCTTCCAAAATATATAAGCCAGATGTTGATCTGAAGGAACAGTTAAAGAAAAGAAAACTTTTTCGACTCAGTATCCCGAAAATGATACTGAAGGAGAATGTGGTGAACTGAAAAACAATATTACGGCTGCAAAAACTCTATTTCGGAGGATGGTCCTGTGAGAAAGTGACTATGAGTGAGGCACGTGTGGCCGATTCTTAGACGAGCCAGAGAAACCTCTTTCAATCAGTTATTGTTCCAAAAGGAAGGCCAGTCACCTAAATGGGGATTGATACTATATAGATTATAGGAGGTAGAGGAAACGGAATAAAAACAAGTCATCTCTCCCGTAATCCACTAAGCAACACCGGTAGGTAGTCCTCCCAGGAGAGGTTTATATTATATGATATTATTATAATATAATCGACGAACGTCAGGAAGGCCAGTGGCCCGGATGGCATTTCCTCTCGTGTTCTGAGGGAGTGTGCTTCCGAGTTAGCGCCCGTCCTCGTTCAGCTCTACTCTCAATGCCTTAATACTAATACTTTTCCTCAATGCTGGAGGCGTGCATTTGTTCAGCCGATCCCGAAAAAAGGTAGCCGTTCTGGTCCTTCTAACTATCGACCTATCGCTTTCATTTGTGTTCTATCTAAAATTTTTGAAACTCTCCTCAACTGTCACTTCCTGGATCATTTGGAGTCTCATTATCTTCTCTCAGATCACCAGCATGACTTTCAACGCTCGAGGTCAACTGTTGACATACTTTCCTATCTTACTGATCTATGGTCTTCTGCCCTTAGGAAATTCGGGGAGTCTTGTGTGGTGGCGCTTGTCATATCCAAGGCTTTTGTCAGGGTATGGCGTGCGTCACTACTCTCCAAGCTCACTTCCTTTGGGTTTCCTCCTTCTCTTTGCTTACTCTTGTCTAGTTTTCTCTCAGATCGTTCCATTTCGGCAATTATAGATGGAGCGACCTCTTCCTCCTTTTCTGTTAACTGTGGTGTTCCCCAGGGTTCTGTTTTATCTCCAAATCTATTCTTATTTTTCATTAACGATCTTCTCAACTGCACTTCTAACTCTGTTCACTCTTATGCTGATGACTCAACTCTGCATTCTTCTATTCATTTCAAATCTGCTCCCTCTTTTGCTTCTAGAGTTGCTTCTCGTCTTCAACTTTCCGATACTATTTTTGCCGATCTGGATGGAATTTCCCGGTGGGGTCATAGCAACCTTGTAAAATTCAACTTTTTAAAAACTCAACTACACATTTCCCTCTCAAAAACACCTCCTAACTTTCCTATCTTCTTCGATGGCTCTCCCGTCTCACCTGTAAATAACATTAACATTCTTGGTCTAAACATAAACAACAAACTCTCTTGGAAACCACATATCATAATAGTTGCTAAAGCGGCCTCTAAGAACCTGGGAATTCTGTTCAGATTGCGAGAATTTTTTCTTCTGAACAGTTACTCCAAATATATAAGGGTCTTATTCGCCCTTGTATGGAGTACTGTTCTAACATTTGGGGGGGCTCCGTCTCCTCCTCTCTTCTGGATAGGGTTGAGTCAAAAGCTAAAATATTAATAAACTGTCCCCTACTTTCAAACTCTCTTGACCCTCTATCTCTGCGACGTGACGTTGGAGCGCTATCTCTTTTCTACAGGTACTACAATGGCAGGTGCTCGAGGGAATTGGCCTCTCGCATTCCTCCACCGTTGCGTCGTCCTCTTTGCACAAGGGGTGCCCTGCTTTCGCACGAATTTTGTGCGGACGTAGGAAACCCCAGAGTAGCCCGTTGTGGTGCCTCCTTCTTTCCAGCTACCTTTGTTCTATAGAACTCTCTGCCATCATCTATTTTTCCTCTTGTATTTAATCTTCCACTCTTTAAGGCTTCCGTCTATGTCCACCTGAGGCTTGTGCGTTAGGTGTGTGTATAAACGAGTTTTCTCCCTTTGTGTGTGCCCCCTCCTTGAAAATGGCGAGTGGTGGCGATCTGTTAAAAAAAAAAAATTCCTCAAAAAAAAAAAAAAAAAAAAAATTTATATATATATATATATATATATATATATATATATATATATATATATATATATATATATATATATATATATATATATATATATATATATATATATATATATATATATATATATATATATATATATATATATATATATATATATATATATATATATATATATATATATATATATATATATATATATATATATATATATATATATATATATGGTTCGTGGATAGCTCAGCGGTAGAGCACCGAGTCTTTCGTCGTTCTCAGTCGCAACATGCGGTGGTTCGACCCCTGAGGAGGTAAAATTTCTTTTTCTTCCTAATTTGTTCTATTGACTTTGTACAACTTACTGCTTGGTTTATAAGCATTATTTATATATATATATATATATATATATATATATATATATATATATATATATATATATATATATATATATATATATATATATATATATATATATATATATATATATATGATAGAATAAATGAAAATTTGTTTTTCGGAGTTTCTTGTAAATTCGGTATAGTAAGTTGTATTCAAAATTTTGTTCTGATAGCGTTGCACTAGACTGAAAAAAACGATTGATTCTTGATAAGTTCCTATGAAGAATATATCAGCTGCTTAAAAAACTACAGAATACTTTGCAATTTTCGCGTTTTTCTGGTTTTCCTGAATAATCTTATGACAGGCAGACAAATCGACTTTATAAATTACTTAATTAATAAATACTTTTATAACAAAATAAAGCAGACAACCTGCTATGAATGTAACATTTTAAATCAGCAAACCGAGTTAAAAAAGAAAAATTTTAATTATGTAATAAAGTTACAAAGTAGCAACGATACAATACTTTGATAAAAAATTTGTTTTAGCAGTTTTATATTTTCGAAAAAAGTTAAAATAAAACACATACAAAATAATGCTTATTTCTACATAGTTTTCCTTCAATAGTTTCTTAAGTTTCTTTGAATTTTTTTCTCGAAGAATTTAAGTTATTAAAACACTTCAAACAATAATATATTCTCATAATAAACTTTTTTTAAAGCCAAATTTTCAATACGTGAAAAACAAAATTTGTAATTTAATTCATTTTTAATTTTATTAACAATAGAAGTAAAGTTGATTTTCATGAAACTTTTATTAAATTCTTCGCAAAAAATCTTTTCACATGCTTTTAAAAAAATGAAGCTATTTAAGCAGATTATTAACCTTGGTTTTCCGGTAAATGTTCATATTGTTTAATCTTGTAAATAAATATTCATCATTAAAGATATTAGATACAGATGTCAAGTAGCACACAGTACAGACCTTTGATTTGTGAAAAGTTGAATGAATAAAATTCACACTTGCTTGACAGTGGAACATTACAATTATCGTTATTACTCACATTACAGTCATTAATATTAATTAGTCCTGGTGACAGAAAATTATGCGAATCATCATCTTCACAGTTTTTTAATGTGCTAATTTTAAACAAGAGAATTTACTTCCGCTCTTTTAAATAAGG
>SEYY01017513.1:0-25000 GCA_009176605.1 Armadillidium nasatum
AAAAAAAATCGATAAAATCGGACTAGAATTGTCGAAATTGCAACAAAAACTGAAAATGCACACACACACACCTTATATATATATATATATATATATATATATATATATATATATATATATATATATATATATATATATATATATATATATATATATATATATATATATATATATATTTCAAATTTGCGAAAAATGTAAATTTTCGAATTGATGTGTGTGTCTGCTTGTGTATTTAGGCGCTATTCAAAGGTTCTATTGCGAAAAAAACTAATAATTTTACTTTCATATCAGTGCAAAGATAGACCTTAATATGTTAAATTTAGAATGTATAAAATTACGGTAATTTTATGCCGAAATCACTCAGATATTTAGTATATTTACAAAACACCTGTAACTCGATACAGATTCTCTTATTAATTTTGAGGTAAATTGCATGTATAGCACACACACAAATTTCCAAACAATATATACGCAAATGAAAATGTTGATACGAAATCACAATTTAACTAACTATAAAAAACCCAATCAAACTGTGTTCCAATATTTACAATATTGTTAAAAAATGCACCTGTATATATTTTTACGAACGAAAGATGGGAAAATTTTATCAAATTGAACTTAATCAAAAGCGAAAGATTACAACTAGAAACAAGAAAAAGTTAAGATTTTTAGCAAAAAGCTGCCGATATCAAATAGATCAAATCAAAGAAATTATAAAAAATATCTCAATTATATTAAATTTAGGATTTGAAAAGAAAAAGTTAATAAAACAAAGATGGTATATTTTGCAGAATTAATAGGAGAAAAATTTGATATAATCCGAACCAAGAGTCAAGGTTGGTTTCTCCCAAATTTGCATAAGATTAACTTGTATTCAAAAGAGCATCTCTGTAAATGCGATATAAAAAAAAAAAAAAAAAAAAAAAAACAGATCTTAGTTAGGAATATGATTATGAACAACTTCTAAACGAAAGAACACAATGTTATAGAAGAACTTACACAGATCTTAATAGAAAAGCTTCTTCTTGAGAAATATTTTATTTCCTCACACAGGAACCAGAGAAGTAAACTAGTCCCTCTCGTCCAGAAGTTTTATTCATAAACTATTCACTGCAGCAATATCACGAATAATCTAGCAAAAGAATGTACAATCGAACAGATTAAATATTCAAATTGATTTTATATCAAACGATATGATTAATAAATCTTGATTGAAAATGTCTAAGAACTTTATGATAAGAAAACTTTAATAGAACTTTTCAGTTTTAAATCTATTAGAGAACTTTCTTTAAGAGAATCTTTCGTTATGACAGCAAAATGATAACTTTGTTACATGAAAGATTTAATTAAGAGAACTTTCCTTTGCGAAATCGAAATGAGAACTGAACTATAAAAAAATAGTAACCTTCAATTTTACACTTAGTGCTATCTTTTTTTTAAAGATTTTAGCTCTATGATTTTATAATTTTTAGCCATATATATATATATATATATATATATATATATATATATATATATATATATATATATATATATATATATATATATATATATATATATATATATATAATATATATATATATATATATATATATATATATATATATATATATATATATATATATATATATATATATATATATATATATATATATATATATATATATATATATATATATATATATATATATTAGATATATATATATCATATATATATATATATATATATATATATATATATATATATATATATATATATATATATATATATATATATATATATATATATATATATATATAGATATATATATATATATATATATATATATATATATATATATATATATATATATATATATATATATATATATATATATATATATATATATATATATATATATATATATATATATATATATATATATATATATATATATATATATATATATATATATATATATATATATATATATATATATATATATATATATATATATATATATATATATATATATATATATATATATATATATATATATATATATATATATAGTAAACTAAAAACATTTTCTCCGTAGAAAATGCAATAACTTTTCTGGTTCCTCTTCATATTTTTTCCCTGACATTGAGTAAAAAATAGCAACTCTGCATTCTCTCTTCTTCTTTACCTCCTCTAATTTCTTTCGACGGTTCTATGGCAGACTTACGTTCTGCAGAAGATGAACTCTTCTCAAAACCTTTGTTTAACTCCATTTTAGATGACCTCAGAGCGTGTAATCCTTCTATACTTTTCTTCTTCTCTTTTCTCTTGATTTTGTAATTTTCACCTGAAGATGTAATTTCTGCTCTCTTTCTGATTTTAAACCTAACAAGGTGTACGGTAGTGATGGTATTGAACCCGAGTTTCACACTGTCTTTGAAAACTATATTTTCTATGCCAATAAATGTCAATATTTTTCCTTGTCTAAAGCCGGAGCACATTAAGCATGTGCAGAACAATTCTCAAAGCTCCAATTATTGACCTATTAATTAACACCTCTGCTCTTCTCAAGTCTATCGAGCCTTGTTCTTAGCCGGGAGTTTTGAAAACATTTTTAATCCTCTACACTTATCTCCTCCAATCACCAATATAGCTTTCTTAAGGAGTGCTTTAGTAATTATCATCTTCTTTTTCTCTGTCTCTTGGTCCTTAACTCTTATCCATTATGTAATTCTTTGCTAAATCGACAGACATTTAGGAAGCTTTCAATAGAGTCAGACCCAAAAGGGTCCAATTATAATTTTTTTTTAATTTTCGACTGATTACCCTGAAATTTTCAGGGTATATATGCCTTTTTTCCGTTGGAAAGGAACTCGATTTCTAACGTTTATCCATGCCTATAACGGTTTAGAAGTTTTTGTTTTGAAAATTTTCCCCTTTTCAAATGAATGATTGGGCCAAACCACTGATAGAAATGACTTGAAAAAGCTTCTAACAGGGTTTTGTTATTTGCTTTTTAGAAAAAGAAGTTGCATGACCTTTTCTGACCAACCGTAGAAAAAAAAAATTTCATTTTGGAAAATTTCCCCTTCCGAACCAAAAATTTATTTAAAAAAAGTTACACCTACAACATTTTTCATTTTTGGTGGGTGCATAGAAAAGGAACAGGGCTACAACTTTCTCTCAACATTTCATTCATTGCTCTATGTTGGTTTCGAGATATAGCTTCTCAAATTTGGCCAATTTTCGAAGAAATTTCAAAATGTCCATACTTTGAGAGGATATATCTCGAAAACAACAAATAGCATTTAATGATGTATTAAATAAAAGCTGTAGCTCTGTCTCTCCTCTAAACACCTGCCAAAAATAAAAATATTGTCGGTGCAGTTTTTTTGTAAATAATTTTTTATTCCGAAGGATAAATTTTTCCAATTTTTTTATTTTTTATTTTTTTTATTTGTTTTTATTTTTTTTAAATTCAAGTCAAGCTTTTTGTCTAAGGCAGATATAAAAAGTTTGTATCCACAATATCAAGAAAATGGGGCTAAGAATATGCAGTTAAATCTTCAGGTTATATTGACCAGTGGTTTGACCCTGATATTCACTTTTTTTTAAAGTTTGGCTCCAAATAACTTTCAAACTGTTATAGACTCAGAAAAACGTCAGAAATCAAATTTTTTAAGCGAAAAAAGGCATATACCTTGCAAATTTCAGGTTAATCTGTCATATTTGTTTATTTTTTTTATATTTTTTTAGGATGGAACCTTTCCCTTAAGTTTCTTTTCCGGTCATTAGTAATTGTTTTAGTAGACGACCACCGCTTACCTCTAAATGTATCAATAAGGATGTTCCTCAAGTTCTTTTCTATCATCGACCGTTTTTCCTAATTTCGGAAAAAACACTCTTTATAACTTCTTTTATTCACTAATACAAATACATCGTTTTTTGTTTTCAATCTTACTATTCCTTTCCTTCTGAAAAACCCTGCCAAATACAAATAACTCATGCCAGGAGGGTATTCTTTAAAACAAATATCATCTGATCTTTTCCGAATTCCTAATTGGAGCAGAGAATAGGTTGTTCAAGTTCAATGCTTCTGAAACATATTTTCTACACCTTTCCATTCGACGAAATTTTTATCACAACGTTAACATATTTAAAAAAAAAAAAAAAAAAAAAAAGAAACCAGTTCAAGCCTTTCTCTGTACTTGATATTATTGTTACTTATTATTCTTGTCATATCTCTTGGAATAATCAGATCATCTCCTCTCTTAATGAACAAGCTTCTAAAAGTTGGGTGTTGTAAGGTGCCTTCAAAATTTCTTTACACCATCACAGTTGCTTGCTAATTATAGGGGCCAAGTTCATTCTTGAATGGAGATTGCCTCGTACACCTGACATGGTTTCACAGCTCTCCTTGAAAAGGTGGAGTCTATATGGTTCTTGTTATTAACTCTTTAGAACTCATTAACACTCTCCGCTATCTTTCTGCCCTTTGAATTATTTCGTCACTTTTATTAATGTTGTTATTGAATTTTCTAAAAGAGACCTCTCACAAGATTAACATAACGCAAACATTGACCAACTATTCGGTCTCATTGGGGACTTCAGATGCAGAATCCGAAAAATATGACATGTCCTTGTTTTCCTATGTGTAAGTACCTCAAAATTTTACTCTTTATCCAGGGAATGACCTTTTTGGACGTGTCTGAATCAAAACGGATTAAACATGCACATGAATAACTGTTACTTCATGCAAAACCTGTTAGTTAGTTTTTTTTTTTAACCTGGATGTATATCGTTATTATTAACAATATTTGAAGTAAATCATAATTTTAGAGACCTGTTAAGAAAACTTTTAAATTATTTCCTAATAATTATATTTATCATGAATAAATTTGCTTGTTTTCCTTGTTGAAACGTGAATTCTTTAAATATTTAACATGTGGAACATAAATAGTTTGAAGATCAATAGCATCTGGCGTGAATCAAGATGTTTTAAGGTGTTAATTTATTTTACTTTATCTTGAGAATGCTCTTGTGCTTGCAAATATGAGTGTATATAGGCATAAGTTAGATATATGATTATATTTGTATGTGCATGTGTTTAAGAGTATATATGTTTGTGTGTATACGAGTGTGTATGCATGTCTTTTATTGCTTCACTACTCAACTTGCAAAACGGTTTAAAAAACATATTAAAAACATTTATATATAGAAATAAAACTTGTGAAACGATTTAAAGATTAGAAATTAAGAACTTAATTTAAAAGAAAAACTAATGAAATTACAGAAGATAACTTCTTTGGCACTGATATTGACGTCATTATCTGACTGCTTGACTAAGACAAATAGATCGAAGTACTGTGAAAACTTGTGAAAAATAAAAGAATAATTTTGTTGAAACATTAATTGCTTGATTAAATATTAAATATGACGCTATTGATATCGTCCAATATATGAAACATTAGATTGAGGTGCATGAACATGTGATTATTGTGTAATATAAAAGATTAAATTTTTATGTAATATATTAAATGAAAGGAATATGAAGTCATTCTAAAACTTCAAACATAAAATCAGATTTAAGAATTGTAGTTTCAAGATTATTAGGTAAAATGAAAGAATTTTACATAATACTTTTAAGTAAAAGAATAATAACGTAACATACATGACAGTCAGATGCAATTGCTTTAAACACATGATTATTATATAAAATAATTTATTATATATTTATTATTTTATATTTTGGTTATGCGAACATGTTATACTCCGTATGTTACACTTCCAGATTCGGATTTACGTAATGTTAATGACGTCATAATGAATGCCAGAAAGAGAGAGAGAGAGAAGCCTAAACACTGACAACTGCTCCAAGATAAATAGGTGAATAACATTGCGTTCCATATGGCATAATAATGTACTGTTAACCATTGGAAAAAAAGCAATAGTTTATGGAAAAGTTTCGCTTATATTGAACTAATTACCTTTTCCAGAGAAAAACTCCGTTGTCTGATGGATAACGTAAAGGACATCATTCCTAAACTGTCTGGTTTGAGAAACTAATCTTGAAGAACACGATTACATATTCTGGATTTGATGATGAAAAAAATGGTTGAAAATTTACTCAAGAGATGCATTGCTGATTAAGATGCCACTTTTTAGTGATGTCAAATACTAAAATTCAAGAAACGTGTTAAAAATCCAAGATGAAGGAAAAGAAACACGTGTCAAAAATTAGTTTGAAGAATAACTTGAATAAAAAGGCAAGGAAATCGGATCGCCAGATTCAGAGTCTCAATTCGAATCCTAATACTTCGCAGTTTGTTCACATTGCGATTGATTTATAGTTATGATGCACGCAAGCCTAATATGTAAGTATGTGTGTAATTTAAGTGCCAAGGCACAAGTCTTCGGGGATAATGAACATTAGAAGCTCTGAGACGTTATTGATGTATCAGGTAGCATATGAAAGCACGTGAACACGTTACTTTAGGCGAGGAAAAAAATGACAATTCTTTGTGTTGTGGTTAAATGATAAGGGCTTTCCGGTTAAATGGTCATAATTTGTCATAACGATAGAGTGAGTGATTCTTGTGCTTGAAGACAATAATTAGATATCTTATGAAGATCTTAGGTAGAAACTTTTCAGAATGGTTTCAATCCTCGAATAGGGCAAAGTCAGTAAAGTAAGGATTTTTGATTTAAAATAAAAAATGTCAAAAGGTAATAAAAAAATGTGAGAGAGGCTATGGAAATGGATTAACGAAAAAGCGAGGAAGGTGCCACTTAGAACTGGTAGAGATACTGGAAAACCCTTTCTTCTATTTCTCCACCTTCATTTCATTTACATTTTCAAAAACCTTATTACGGGACATGACTTACTTTTGTTGATCGAAAGTTATATATATATATATATATATATATATATATATATATATATATATATATATATATATATATATATATATATATATATATATATATATATATATATATATATATATATATATTTTATTTTTTTATTTTTTTTATTTTTTTTATTTTTTTTGCCAAATTCAAACAATAGCATTTATGTAAATATTTATGCAATGAAATAATATGCTTTTATGTAGCGTAATGGCTGTAAATATAAAACAGTAACAAAAATTTTAGCTTATGACAAGGCCGTACAGGACGGAAAAATTCAGCAAATTAATTCCAAGTCTACAAGTTTCAGAAGAAAACTATTGCTCTCTAATTCCAGCCTACATTACCAACTCAAGCAATATTACTTCTCTAGCACTTTACCTTCGGATAACGAGAAGAAAGTGAACGATCTATGCAATAGTTAACTTAGCCTACACTTTGACATCTCTACAATGGTTGAAGAAAATATGCAAAAAGTGAAAGAAGATAATGTCATTTTTTAAATAAACGTTAGAAATTTTTTAAAACTTTGTTTTTTTTAATTTCTGTTACCTTCTATTACCTGATCTGTTACCTTTGGGAATTACAAAGTTCTAAAGAAAGGAAAAAAAGTGTTACCTAACTAGTAGTAGTCATAGTTAATTATTTTCAATCATAGTTCATTTATAAAGTGTCATTCAAAATGACATAAAAACTCCTGTGTCCATTATATATATATATATATACATATATATATATATATATATATATATATATATATATATATATATATATATATATATATATATATATATATATATATATATATATATATATATATATATATATATATATATGTGCGTGTGTGTCTTTGTGTGTAAAAAGTATATTAGGAACATTTAATATCATAACACTCGAAAAATTTCTCAAAGTAGCAAATCTTTTAATAAATGTCAAATTCCAAGGAAATAAGTGTTTTTCTTAAAACGACAGAGAGAGTATAAAAAGGAAAAAAAATACGTCTTTTTCACAAGTTTCTTGTAAAAATGTAATGTGAAAAAAGGATATTTATTGTCTTATTTTTTCTTAATATTTTTTATTTTTATTTTTGACAAGTTCTCATTTTCTATTACAGATATAATTAGTGATCATAGAAGAAAAGATTCTCTTTATTTTCTAAATATTTAGAAAGTTTTGCCTACATTTTCCTCTTTAATAGAGGTTTTATGAACAATACAATTGTTAGAAAATTTAAACTCTATTTCATCTCGGTTTCCTAATTCATTTTCCTTACGTTTCCTCTTCTCTAATCGCCCAATTTCAGGACGATTAAAGGAGTTAACTACTTTTCCTTTCGTATCAAAAGGAGTGTTTTTGTAAATCAGTTTTTCTCAACCTTCTTATAAGTGATGACAACATGAAGTCAAGTATTTTATTTTATGGAACTTCTGGCGATTCTTGTTTAGAACTCCTTCCCCAAAATAATACATCAATAAAATAAAGGGTTATTAAAATTATAAGTTAATTCAAATTATCCTGGGATAGATTAGCTTTCAAAATATGAAATAGAGTTAATGTTAATAACAATTTATGAACAAAGGTTACTTTTTTTTTCTTGTTTTTTTTTTACACATTACCACCGCTCACGGGCAAAGCCCTATTCAAGGAGGGGATGCTAGAACAATAGAAGAGATAAAACAACCCACAAGCCCCACCTAACGCAAATTTCGCAGGTGAGCACAGACGCGGGCCTTAAAAGAATTGAGATTAAATTCAGCAGGAAACACAGAAGATGGGAGAAAATTCCACAAAACAGAGGTGGCAGGAATGAAGGAGGCACCACAGCGAACAAGCCTGCAGTTGCCTATGTCTACACAAAATTTATGTTCAGACAGTGCACCCTTTGTGGAATGAGGGCACCGTAAAGGTGGAGGTATGCGAGTGGACAGTTCCCTCGAGCATTTGCAGCTGTAGTACCTATAGAAAAAAGACAGGGCACCAACGTCACGTCGCATAGATAAAGGGTCAAGGGAATTTGTAAGAGCAGAACAGTTTATAAGTCTTTTAGCTTTTGACTCAACCCTATCCAAAAGACGGGTGAAGCCTGAGCCACCCCACATATGAGAGCAGCACTCTATACAAGGGCGGATGAGGCAGCCTCGCAGCCTAAACAGATCTAAGAGCTTCTTTAAGGCCGCCCTAGCAACCATTGTGATGTGAGGTTTCCAAGACATTTTTTAGTTTACGTTAATGCCAAGAATATTTATAATCTCAACAGGAGAGACGGGAGAACCGTCGAAAGAAATAGAAAAGTTAGGAGGTGTCTTTGAGAGAGAGATTTCTAGAAGTTGAGTTTTTAAATAGTTGAACTTCACAAGGTTGAGACGACCTCACTGGGAAATTCTATCCAGATCTGCAAGAATGGAATCGGAAAGATGAAGACGAGAGGCAACTCTAGATGCAAAGGAGGGAGTAGATTTAAAATGAGTAGAAGAATGGAGGGTCGAGTCATCGGTATATGAATGGATAGGATTAGACGAGCAACTGAGAAGATTATTAATGAAAAGTAGGAATAGAGTAGGAGACAAAACAGAGCCCTGAGGAACACCACTATTAACAGAGAAGGAAGAAGAAGTCGCACCATCAACAACAGCCGAAATGGAACGATTAGAAAGAAAGCTACACACATTTAGCAAAGAGAAGGAGGAAACCCAAAGGAGGGGAGCTTGGAGAGCAGTGACGAATGCCATACCCTGTCAAATGCCTTGGATATGTCAATCGCCTCCACACAAGTCTCCCAATGGTCCCTAAGGGCTGAAGACCATAGATCTGTGAGATAGGAAAGTATATCACCAGTAGACCTCGAGCGCCGAAAGCCATACTGATGATCAGAAAGAAGAGTGTGAGATTCCAGATGATCTAAGAAATGAGAGTTGAGAAGGGTTTCAAAGATCTTAGACAGAATATAGGGCGATAGTTAGAGGGATCAGAGCGGCTACCTTTTTTCGGAATAGGTTGGACTAATGCGCGCTTCCAACACTGAGGAAAAGTACTAGTATTAAGGCACAGAGAGAAAAGTTGAACGAGGGATGGAGCTAACTCAGACGCACACTGCCTTAAAACTCGGGGAGGAATGCCATCGGGGTCGCTTGCCTTCCTAACGTTCATAGATTTCAGGAGCCCATGCACCTGATCAAATGTAATCACAGGTAAAGACATGGGACATCTTAGAGAAGAAGGAGTAGGAGGAAGGTTGCCGGAGTAGTCCAGGGTTGAATAAGAAGAAAATAGGAGGCCGAAGAGATTAGAATTTTCAGTCTGAGTGTTAGCAACAGAACCATCAGAGCGGATAAGAGGAGGAAAGGAGGATTTACAGAAGTTGTTAGAGATGTTTTTGGCAAGAGGCCAGAAAGATTTATGTAATATCCGATACAGTAACATGCAACAAACTAAGTTAACTATGAAAAAATATGTGAAAATTAACTACTTGCAACACGCCATTTTTAGTGAGACATAGGCTAATATAATTCTCGGAACTTCATTTAATGTTAGTTGCGATTCTGGTCAAATTGTTTTGTTTCTTCTTCCTCAACAGTTCAGAACATTTTTCCTTTGTTAATTTTTATGTTTGTGAGCAAAGAATACCAAAACTAACAATGGTAAGATAAAAAATGTAATAGGTTCATCTGAGATTTTCTTCCAACATGAGGATATTTATTGTTAATTTTTAACCAGGTTTATTCAAGATCTAATAATTTATGATATAATTTCAGAGTGTCATCATTATGTGCGTCATTTAATTCCTCTTCTTTCGTAGGATTGATAGAAATTGGTTTTGATACAAATATATTAAAATGATTTTCATTTAAGCATAATCTCTGTACACAAGTTTAGGATAAAATGATGGATTTTTTCATCCAATTAATATTTCAAAATGATTAGAAAAAAGTGAAAACTTAAAAGTTTTATTTTAAATTTGAAACTATGTGAACAAATTAATAAATTTTTGAAAACATATCTATATTAATTTAACATGAATAGCCAAAGGTATTGTTATATAGAATAGAGTAGAAAAGGATAGAACATATAATGTTTATAATTAAGAATCTTATTTTTACCGGATATCCGCCTGAATACTAGAAAAAAGGTTGGATAGACCGGATAACTGGATATAAACAGTATATCTGGCCCCTTCCTAATATATATATATATATATATATATATATATATATATATATATATATATATATATATATATATATATATATATATATATATATATATATATATATATATATATATATATCGATAATGTTTTATTATTATTATTATTATTATTATTATTATTATTATTATTATTATTATTATTATTATTATTATTATTATTATTATTATTATTATTATTATTATTATTATTATTATTATTATTATTATTATTATCATCATCATCATCATCATCATCATCATCATCATTATCATCATCATCATCATCATCATAATAATCCTAAACGTACTTTCTGGCACTTTAATCGGGCTAATTGAGGGGCAATGCACCGCATTTTTGCTAACTATCATTGGAGTGAATCTTGCTTTGTCTCGGGGGACGCTTCTGTCTTTGCTGAAAAGGTAGGGGCCGTAATCCTTGACGGGATGGGGAAATTCATTCCATCTTCAACAAAATATTTTTCTCCTCAAAATCCATGGTTCGATGGCAACTGTTCTCTTTCCCTTCAGGTGAGAGTCAATTCTTATCGTGAATGAAAAACTCTCCTTCTCCTATCACTCTTGATAATTTTCATTCAGTTCGGAATCGTTGCAGGGATGTTCTTCGACGGATTAAGCGTATTTTCATAAAAAGAGTGTGCGCTGACCTCCATGGCTCTCCTACGGATAAAAGTTTCTGGGCTCTTGTCAAAAATATCTCTAACAACTTCTGTAAATCTGCCTTTCCTCCTCTTATTCGCTCTGACGGTTCTGTAGCTAATACTCCCTCTGATAAGGCTAATCTCTTCGGCCTCCCTTTTTCCTCTAATTCCACCCTGCTCGATTCTGGCATCCCTCCTCCTACTCCTTCTCTTCTCAGGTGTCCCATGTCTCTACCTGTAATTACTCATGATCGGGTGCATGAGATCCTGAAATCTATGAACGTCAGGAAGGCCAGTGGCCCGGATGGCATTCCCCCTCGTGTTCTGAGGGAGTGTGCTTCCGAGTTAGCGCCTGTCCTTGTTCAGTTCTACTCTCTAGGCCTTAACACTAATACTTTTCCTCAATGCTGGAAGTGTGCATTTGTTCAACCGATCCCGAAAAAAGGTAGTCGCTCTGACCCTTCTAACTATCGACCTAAAGCTCTAACTTGTGTTCTGTCTAAAATTTTTAAAACTCTCCTCAACTCTCATTTCCAGGACCATTTGGAGTCTCATTCTCTTCTCTCAGATCATAAGTATGACTTTCGAGGTCAACTGGTGACATACTTTCCTATCTTACTGATCTATGGTCTTCTGCCCTTAGGGACTTCGGGGAGTCTTGTGTGGTGGCGCTTAACATATCCAAGGCTTTTGACCAGGTATGGCATGCGTCGCTGCTCTCCAAGCTCCCTTCCTTTGAGTTTCCTCCTTCCCTTTGCTTACTCTTGTCTAGTTTTCTGTCAGATCATTCTATTTCGGCACTTGTAGATGGAGCGACCTCTTCCTCCTTTTCTGTCAATTGTGGTGTTCCTCAGGGTTCTGTTTTATCTCCAACTCTATTCTTACTTTTCATTAACGATCTCTTCAGCGGCACTAGTAACTCTGTTCAATCTTATGCTGATGACTCATTTCAAATTTGCTCCCTCTTTTGCTTCTAGAGTTCCTTCTCGTCTTCAATTTCCGATTCTATTCTTGCCGATCTGGATGGGATTTCCCGGTGGGGTCATAGCAACCTTGTGAAATTCAACTCTTTAAAAACTCAACTTCACATCTCCCTCTCAAAAATACCTCCTACCTTTCCTATCCTCTTCGATGACTCCCCCGTCTCACCTGTAAATAACATTAACATTCTTTGTCTTAACATAAACAACAAATTGTTTTGGAAACCACATATCACAATGGTTGCTAAAGCAGCCTCTAAGAAGTTGGGAGTTCTGTCCAGATTGCGAGAAATTTTTTCTTCTGAGCAGTTACTCCAAATATATAAAGGTCTTATTCGCCCTTGCATGGAGTACTGTTCTCACATTTAGGGAGGCTCCAGCTCCTCCTCTCTTCTGGATAGGGTTGAGTCAAAAGCTAAAAGATTAATAAACTGTCCCTTACTTTCAAATTCTCCTGACCCTCTATCTCTGCGACTTGACGTTGGCGCGCTATCTCTTTTCTATAGGTACTACAATGGCAGGTGCTCGAGGGAATTGGCCTCGCGCATTCCTCCACCGTTGCGTCATCCTCATTGCACAAGGGGTGCCCTGCTTTCGCACCAATTTTGTGTGAATGTAGGAAACCCCAGGCTAGCCCGTTGTGGTGCCTCCTTCTTTCCACCCACCTCTATTCTGTGGAACTCTCTACCATCAACTATTTTTCCTCCTGTATTTAATCTTCCACTCTTCAAGGCTTCCGTCTGCTTCCACCTAAGGGTTGTGCGTTAGTTGTATGTTTAATCGAGTTTTCTCATTTTTGTGTGTGCCCCCTCCTTGAAAAGGGCTCTCCCCGTGATGGGTGACGATCTGTAAAAAAAAAAAAAAAAAAAAAAAAAAAAAAAAAAAAAAATCATCATCATCATTATCGTCATCATCATCATCATCATTGTTATTATTATTAGTAGTAGTAGAAGTAGTAGAATTATTATTATTATTATTATTATTATTATTATTATTATTATTATTATTATTATTATTGTTATCATTATTCCCAATATACAATGTACACTAATGACATATTCAACCACAATTCCTGGTCTCCATTTTTAGATGATATTCCAACTTTCGGAAATTGTCAAATTCCGTTTTTGACCCAATAATAATAATAATAATAATAATAATAATAATAATAATAATAATAATAATAATAATAATAATAATAATAATAATAATAATAATAATAATAATAATAATAATAATAATTTTTCAAAAATTGATTTCTTTAACACGTGAAATCTAAATTTAAAAACTGTTTTCAACGAGTATATATATATATATATATATATATATATATATATATATATATATATATATATATATATATATATATATATATATATATATATATATATCAGGGTAGAAAAAAAACAAAACCAATGTTTTTTTTAAAAAAAACAATAAAAACCAGGTTTTTTTTGGTTATTTTGGTTATTTTGGTTTTTTTACTTTTTTTATTACAATAATGAATCAATAGGGTGAAATGACTAATGAATAATGAAAAATGCAATATATTTTTTTATATAGAACAGTAACAAAATGATTAAAATGAAGCAAAAAATAAATTTGAACTTTTAAAAAATAATGTAAATTAATAGACTTATGAAGCTGTATATATATATATATATATATATATATATATATATATATATATATATATATATATATATATATATATATATATATATATATATATATATATATATATATATATATATTATCGTCCTTTTTCTTTAACCTCCGTTCTTTCTAAAGTTTTCGAATCTATCCTTAACAGGAAGATTTGGAAACATCTCAATTCTTCTAATCTTATCTGTGATCGCCAGTATGGCTTTCGTAAGAAACTCTCTTCTGGTGATCTTCTTTCCCTTCTCTCTTTCTCTTAGTCCTCCGCTCTTCGGCATTTCGGTGAATCTTTTAGCTGGACATATCGAAGGCTTTCAATGGAGTCTGGCACAAAGCTTTGATTCCCACACTTCCCTCTTTCGGAATCTATCCTTCTCTCTGATTTCCTTTCTGGTCGTTCTATAGAAGCTCTTGTAGACGGCCACCGTTCATCCAATAAATCTATTAATAGTGGTGTTCCTCAAGGATCTGTCCTATCCCCAACACTTTTTCTGCTTTTCATTAATGACCTTCTCTCTATTACTTCATCTCCTATCCACTCCTATGCTGATGACTCCACCCTTCATTACTCTTTTCATTTTGAAAGGCGCCCCTCCCAAGAACAGTTAATAGAGGCAAGGAGGGTGGCCTTGGAGCAACTAACCTCTGATCTATCTCATTTCAAATTGGGGCAGAGAAAACATGGTCGTTTTCAATGCCTCAAAAATTCAATTCTTCCATCTCTCTACTCGACACAATCTTCCACACAACTACGATATCTTCTTCGAAAACACGCAACTCAAACCTTCATCTCTCCTTAATATTCTCGGTGTTTCTTTTTCTCGTGATCTTTCTTGGAAAGATCACATTACTTCTCTTTCTAAACAAGCTTCTAAGAGGTTAGGTGTTCTGAGGCGCCTTCAGTATTTCTTCACACCACCCCAGTTGCTTGCTCTGTATAGGGGTGTTGTTCGCCCTGTATGGAGTATGCGTCACACATCTGGGGTGGTTCCACTCATACAGCTCTCCTGGAAAAGGTGGAGTCTAGAGCTTTTCGCCTTATCAACTCTCCTGCTCTCACTAATTCTCTCCAATCTCTTTCTGCCAGTCGAAATGTTGCGTCACTCTCTCTATACTATCGCTATTACAATGGACACTGCTCTTCTGAACTCTCTCGTCGCATACCTCCTCCATTGAAAAGGGCTCGTGCGACTCGTCTTTCTACACAGTCTCATCCTTTCTCTGTCCAACTCTCGACCCCAGACTTAACCGCTATGCTCAATCTTACATGTACTCTACTGGTAAAGTCTGGAACACACTTCCTTCATCTATTTTCCCAACTTCCTATGACTTAGGCACCTTCAAACGCCGTGTATCAGGTCATGTCGGCCTTTAATTTGACCATGTTCCCGACTTTCCCCCAAACTCTGGTTTAACATTAGTAGGCCTCTGGCCTTTGCCCACCAGAGGTGAAATAAAAAAAAAGAAAATATATATATATATATATATATATATATATATATATATATATATATATATATATATATATATATATATATATATATATATATATATATATAATATATATATATAATAATGATCTTCCCCCAGGGAAGGACTTTTGTCCTGTCAGTGGGATCTTTCAAGGAAGATCCTTATGTTTCAAGGGTTCACGCAGAGATACCGCTGGCTGGGCCAGGCCTATCGCGGATGCCGGAGATTATTCCCATCAGTGGCAAGAGCACTCCACTGATGTACTCGCTTAACGACTGAGTCATTCGGAGCTAAGCGCAAGGAGAAACCGCTCACATTTCCCTCTCCGGCCAGGCCTCGAACCCGGGACTTCTCGCTTGCTATGACGAGTGCTTGATCGACTGAGCCACTAATATATATATATATATATATATATATATATATATATATATATATATATATATATATATATATATATATATATATATATATATATATATATATATATATATATATATATATATATATATATATATATATTATATAATATATATAATAATAAAAATAAAAAAAAAAAAAAAAAAAAAAAAAAATAAATATATATATATATATATATATATATATAATATATATATATATATATATATATATATATATATATATATATATATATATATATATATATATATATATATATATATATATATATCGTAATTATATAGCTTGTATATAAATAATATTAATAAAAAATAAAAAATTGGTTTAAACCAAAAAAACCATGGTTTTTTTCAGTTGGTTTAAACCAAAAAAAACCAATTGGTTTAAACCATCTGGTTAAAACCATGCAACCCTGATATATATATATATATATATATATATATATATATATATATATATATATATATATATATATATATATATATATATATATAATTATATATATATATATATATATATATATATATATATATATATATATATATATATATATATATTAGTGATGGCATCCGCATCCGCATCCGCATGCGCGGATGCGGAACATCCGCACAAAAATCAACATCTGCATCCGCATCCGCATCCGCATTTTCGAAAATTCAACATCCGCATCCGCATCCGCATCCGCACTTTCGGAAATTCAACATCCGCATCCGCATCCGCATCCGCACTTTCAAAAATTCAACATCCGCATCCGCATCATCACTTCTCCAAAATTCGACATCCGCATCCGCATCCGCAAATTAGAAAATATGACATCCGATCCATCACTAATATATATATATATATATATATATATATATATATATATATATATATATATATATATATATATATATATATATATATATATATATATATATATATATATATATATATATATATATAATATATGCGAATTGTAGATCAAGAGTGAGGGTGAAGAGAGAACTATCGGATTGGTTTAGCATAGGAGTGGGATTGAGACAGGGGTTTGTAATATCTCCATGTTATTTAATCTATTGATGAATGGTTTACTTAGAAAAATGGAGAGAGAAGGGAAGAGTATTACGTTGAGAAATATGGAGGGTGAATGTGAAGTGAATGTTTCACTCTTTGCAGATGATGCGGCCTGTGTTGGTGGCAGAATCTGGAGAAAAGATGAGAATACTTGTGAGAGAGTTTGAAGGGAAATGTGCAAACACGAGATTGAAATTCAATCCAGCGAAGAATAAAGTTAGGAGGATTGGAGGTGGGGATGAGGAAATGTGGAGGGAGGAATTGGTTTGTAGAAGTGTGAGAATGGAAACTTGAGGAGGTGAATGAATTCAAATATCTAGTAATGTTGGGTGGAAGGTAAGGGTGGGACAGGAAAAAGGAGTAAAGAACAGAGTGGTAGAAGGAATGAAAGTATTGGGGGGCCTAAGAAAAGTATGGAAGAAAGGAAAAATTTCGAAAGAAATGAAGATAAGAATGTTTGAATGTATGTGTTCACCTTCTGTATTGTATGTGTGTGAAACATAGACGATAAGTGCTCAGTCGAGAAAAAGTTTCAATGTCTTTGAGATGAAAGATTTGAGAGCGATATATAAACTGAGAATGATTGATATTATTAGAAATGAAAGAATAAGGGAGATGTGTAAATGGAAGAAGGGTGTAATTGATAGAGAGGAGGAGGATGTGCTAAAATGGTTTGGACATATGTGAAGAATGAAAGAGAACAGAATGGTTGGCAAGGTACGTAGATCCGATGCAGATAGGGGAAGGGTAGGGGGAGGGGAAGGCCGAAGTGGAGATGTATGGATGGAGTGAGAGTGATTTTGATGGAAGGAATTTGAGTTTAGACGAGGGTAGAAGATTTGTGGAGACAGAGATGGAGGGAGGTGGTGAAAGCGTTGAAAGGTAAGAATAGTTATGTTTGTAAGGGAATTGTGGCGGGCACCACCTCACGAAAGTGGGAAAGGTGATAGTGAAATATATATATATATATATATATATATATATATATATATATATATATATATATATATATATATATATATATATATATATATATATATATTATATATATATAATATATATATATATATATAATTAACATCCGCATCCGCATCCGCATCCGCATCCTCATCAAAATTAACATCCGCATCCTCATCAAAATTAACATCCGCATCCGCATCCGCATCCGAACTTTTCGGAAATTCAAAATCCGCATCCGCATCCGCATCCGCACTTTCGAAAATTCAACATCCGCATCCGCATCCGCACTTTCCGCATCCGCATCCGCATCCGCATCCGCACTTCTCCAAAATTCAACATCCGCATCCACATCCGCATCCGCAAATTGGAAAATATGACATTCGATCCATCACTAATATATATATATATATATATATATATATATATATATATATATATATAATATATATATATATATATATATATATATATATATATATATATATATATATATATATATATATATATATATATATATATATATATATATATATATATATATATTCGTCTTTGTCTCTCTACTTCAACCTTCCCATATTTCTGAAAACGTGCGCTCATTCATTCTGTGCCAAAGAAGGGAGATCCCTCTCAACCCTCGAACTACCGTCCTATGTCTTTCGCTCGGGTTTCCTCTAAAGCTTCCGAATCTATTCTTAACAGGAAGATTTGGAAACATATCAATTCTTTAAATTTTATCATGATTGCAAGCATGGTTTTCGTTATAAACGCTTTACTGGTGATCTTCTTTTCCTTCTATCTGACTCTTGGTCCTCCGCTCTTTGGCATTCCGGTGAATCCTTTGCTGTCGCGCTGAACATATCGAAAGCCTTCAATAGAGTCTGGCACAAAGCTTTGATTTCTAAACTTCCCTCTTTCGGTATCTATCTTTCTATCTGTGATCTTCCTTCTAATTTCCTTTTCTGTCTTTCTATAGCAGCTGTTGTAGACAGCCACCATTCTTTCTTTAAGTCTATTTATATTGATGTTCCTCAGGGTTCTGTCATATAATCCAACACTTTTTCTACTTTTCATTAATAATTTTTTCTCTATTACTTCACCTCCTATCCTCTCCTATGCTGATGACTCCACCCTTCATTACTCCTTTCAGTTTGAAAGACGTCCCTCACAACTACAGTTGATAGACTTGAGAAGGGTAGCCTTGGAGAAACTAACCTCTGATCTTTCACGTATTTCAAATTGGGGCAGAGAAAACATGGTTGTTTTCAATGCCTCAAAAAACTCAGTTACTCCATCTCTAAACTTAAAACAATCTTCCACACAACTATGATATCTTCTTCGAAAACAAACAACTGAAACCTTCATCTGTCTTTAATATTCTCGGTGTTTCTTTTCCTCGTGATATTTCTTGGAAAGATCACATACTTATTTTTCCAAAAAAACTTCTAAGATGTTTAGTATTCAGAGCCGCGTTCAGAATTACTTCACGCCACCCCAGTTGCATTGCTCTCTATAGGGTGTTATTCGTCCCTGTATGGAGTAATCTTCACATATCTGGGGTGATTCCACATATACAGCTTTCCTTGTGAAGGTGAGGTCTAGGGCTATTCATTTCATCCATTCTCCTGCTCTTACTAACTCTCTCCAATCATTTCCTGCCCGTCGAATTGTTGCGTCTCTCTCTCTATACTATCGCTATTATAACGGACACTGCTCTTCTGAACTCTGTCGTCACAAACCTCCTCAATTTAGAAGAGATAGTGCGACACGCCATTCTACACAGTCTCATCCTTTCTCTGTCCAACTCTCAGACACTAGACTTAACCGCTATGCTCAATCTTACATATACTCTACTGGTAAAGTCTGGAACACACTCCCTTTATGTTTTCCCAACTTCCTTTGACTTTCATACTTTCAAATACCATGTATTTCGATATATCGGTTTCCATCGACCAGAATAGTTTTTTCCAACTCGGTGGAATTTGGAAGACCTCCTGCCTTTGCCTACAGGAGGATATATATATATATATATATATATATATATATATATATATATATATATATATATATATATATATATATATATATATATATATATATATATATATATATATATATATATATATATATATATATATATATATATGTGACATTCACCCAATAGGCCAGTGTTAGAAAAAGAAAGTAAATGGATGTAAAAATAGGTAGAAAGTGTTTCTTTCTTATAACACCAAGTTTTATTGACTTTACAACGGTTCAAAATTCATCAAAGTGTCTCAGACTCAAAGATTCGTACTCGATGATCAACAGCAAAACTCATATTATATTTTCTTTAACTTCTTTAACCAGCTATAATAATAATAATAATAATAATAATAATAATAATAATAATAATAATAATAATAATAATAATAATAATAATAATAATAATAATAATAATATTATTATTATTATTATTATTATTATTATTATTATTATTATTATTATTATTATTATTTCATTATTGTGAGCAATACAAAAACAGTGTTCTAATAATAATATTATTATTATTAGTAGTAGTAGTAATAATAGTAGTAGTATTGTTATTTTATCTATTATTATTATTATTATTATTATTATTATTATTATTATTATTATTATTATTATTGTTTTAGAAGTAATAGTAAAAGTAAGTCATAAAATTCAAGATTACTTTATTTTATTATTTGTTTTCGCTTTTTTTTCAAACATTTTATGACCAATTTCTGTTTATCAAGATATTCTGTTTTTTTTTCTCTTTCCGTAAATGTATCTCTTTCCGTCTGACTTTTTTCCTACTTGTCTGCTTGCCCTCCAACCTGTCTATCTGTCTCTCAATCTGTCCGTATATCTTTAATTCTTCCTCTCTTTCTCATTGTTTGAATCTCTGTCTGTCTGTCAGCTGGTTTATTTGTCTGTTTGACTGTCTGTCGGTTTACCCGTCTCTCTCTCTCTCTCTCTCTCTCTCTCTCTCTCTCTCTCTCTCTCTCTCTCTCTCTCTCTCTCTCTCTCTATCTATCTATCTATCTATCTATCTATTTATATATCTTCCTGTTTCGTAATTCACTATTTTTATATCTTGTACATAGGCGATGCAAACACATCAAGAAATATTCTGCTTAACTAAATTAAATCCGTGATAAAAATTTATTTGTAGACCTTTAATTTTGGAATAAATGTAACGACGCACTGTGAGTCATATTCGAGACGGTGTAATTAAATTTTTCTCGTGCTCTCATTAAACAGGCCATTAGCAATTAATATTTTGTCATTCCCAAGGAAATTAAACATCGGAATGCAAAACACGAAAGCCTTTAATTTTATTAATGTTCATGATAATACGTTTCTGGATCCGCTTTTCTGTATTTATTATGATTACAGGAAAAAAAAATTGCCGTTTTCGGAGATCTAACGAAGCTCCGTTAACACATATGATAGTTATTGTTAACTAATGAAGCAAAATGTGATAAATATCAACACTCTTTATCGTCGTCGCAAACGAAATTTTAGAATGCTAAATTTTTATGATTCTAAAAATATTCATAGAAAAAAGTAGTTTTAGTTTATTTCGTTGAATATCAATCAGGTCTGAATAATTAAAAATGATGCTTACGAATTATCAGCAAATCATTCAATAACTTGAATGAAACTTTAAAATTAATGATTACTTTTTGTTTCAATAAAAAATAATTTAGACAATTTTCTCAAATTTAAACCAAACAGTATTCGTATTCTTTAATTATATATGTTCAAATGAATATAACATTTTCGTTATGAAAGATATATATATATATATATATATATATATATATATATATATATATATATATATATATATATATATATATATATATATATATATATATATATATATATATATATTATAATATATATATATATATAATATATATATATATATATATATATATATATATATATATATATATATATATATATATATATATATATATATATATATATATATATATATATATATATATATATATATATATATATATATATATATATATATATTATATATATATATATATATATATATATATATATATATATATATATATATATATATATATATATCAGGGGCGGCTCGTGATCTGATTGCATGTTTGTGCAACCACCATTAAATACAATTTGCTGGTGTACAACTGTTCTTTATTATTTTATCTCTTAATTTTTTCAATAGGAATAAATATTTAATAAACTACATCATATTGCAATAACACTCCAATAAAGCGCCATTTAATGTAAAAAAAAAAGGAAAAAAAACCATGCAATTTTGATTAGTTATCCAAAATAAAGAAAACGGTGCATGTGGCTTGCAAATAATTTGCAAGCGGATTCCTTAATATAAGGGACGAGAGAATTGTGTATGCACAATTGCTACGCGAGCGTTTCTGTTCTGACAATATGGTTTGCAAAAGAATGGCAAACATTCCTTTACAGGTTTTAGCGTACCAATATTTTGAAAGAAATTTTTAGAAAAATATGCATATTTCAATTTTTTGTGCTTCACACAATTCAAAATTTATTATTTCATATATATATATATATATATATATATATATATATATATATATATATATATATATATATATATATATATATATATATATATATATATATCCTCCTGTGGGCATAGGTCGGAGGTCTATCAAGTTCCACCGAAGTTGGAAATATCCTTTCTTCATCGAAGGAGGCCAACATGTCCAGATACACGGCGTTTGAAAGTATGCAAGTCAAAGGAAGTTGGGAAAACAGATAAAGGGAGTGTGTTCCAAACTTTACCAGTAGAGTATATGTAAGACTGAGCATAGCAATTAAATCTGGGGTCTGACAGTTGGGCAGAAAAAGGATGAAGGACAATGGATGGAGGTATGCGACGAGAGAGTTCAGAATAGCAGTTTTATTGTTATAGCGATAGTATAGAGAGAGTGACGCAACAATTCGATGGACAGAAAGAGATTGGAGAGAGTTAGGAAGAGCAGATAGAGACTCCACCTTCTCAATGAAGAGAGAAACTTGAGTGCGTACAGGAAAACACTGAGAGTAACCAAGAAGAACTAACCTCTTAGAAGCTTGTGAACTTTCCACGAGAAAAGTATGCGCCCCGAGAAAGTTGAGCTTTTCGTAAAGCCGCATAATGAGTTGCTTAAAAACAACCATTAGCCCAATTTGAAATACGTGAAAAAGATCAGAGGTTAATTTCTCCAAGGCTACTCTTCTCGAGTCTAAAAGTATGCGCAAAGAAGGAGTAATGAAGCAATGAAGGATTGCAGAAACCCTTACATTGATTTAAAGGAAGAATGGTGGCCCTTTACAACAGCTGATAGAGAACGAGTAGAGACCGAAAGAGAGAAGTTTAGAAACCAAAGCTCTGTGCCAGATACAATCGAAGGCTTTCTATATATCCAGCGCTAGAGCAAAGGATTTACCGAAATGCCAAAGAACGGAGGACCAGTAGAGCGTTTCTTACGAATGCCATACTGGCAATCAGAGATAAGATTAGAGGAATTGAGATGTTTCCAAATCTTCCTGTTAAGAAAACTTTAGAGAGAACGGAGGTCAAAAAAATGGGACGGTAGTTGGAGGATTGAAAAGGGTCCCCCTTCTTCGGCACAAGTTGAATGAGCCTACGTTTCCAGTAAGAATTGAAGGTTGAAGTAAAGAGACAAAGAAGAAAAAGTTTACCAAGGCAGGGTGCAAGCTCAGAAGCAAAAGTTTTGAGAACCACAGGAGGATACCATCGGGACCATATAATAATATTTATTATAATAATTAGATTTATTCTAATTTATGTATCAGTGAAATAAGATAAGATTAACATCCTTTGTCTTTATTCGAAATTTAACAATAATTGAACTTCAACAAGACTTCGAAGCTTCGTAACTTTTGGAAATTCAAATATTAAATCTTAGTCGTATAACTGCTATATAAATATGTTAATTGTAATGCTGCACCTAATTTACATGTACTCGAAAGAAATTAAAAAAAAGTAAAGATACAGTTATTTATAATTGAATAAAAACGATAGTACCTCCATTAAACACCTCAATATTATAAAGCAAAATGTGATACCTAAATCTGTAGCACGAAAAGTCACAAAATTAAGTTACTTTGATTGACTAGCTTTTAAAGGGAATGTTATATGAAGATTAGTACACATAATAAAATGAGACAAAAAAATGACTTCTTACTTACTATAGCAGTTACAATTCAATCACAGCAGGACTTGACTCCACATGGAAAAATGCTTTTAACAAGCTGCTTTTATCGTAGGAATACAAAATCAATACATAAAGAACAAAACAAAAGTATCTTATTTAAGAAGCAAGTATACTATCCGAAAAAAACCTTACCCGATATTATGAATACAAAGAGGTCGAATTTGACACTCTACAGCATCCACAAAGAAACATTGAAACTAGTTCTAAAATAATAATAAAAAACGTTTAAAAAACACAGATAATAATGTTAAGAAAAGAGCAAAGATTAACTACATAATTGTGAAAAACTTTCTAAACAATACTGTAAAAATCTGCTAAAATTTAGCTAGACGAAACACATAAGTGAATATATATATATTAGTGATGGATCGGATGTCATATTTTCCAATTTGCGGATGCGGATGCGGATGCGGATGTTGAATTTTGGAGAAGTGCGGATGCGGATGCCGATGCGGATGT
>SEYY01017513.1:27500-77500 GCA_009176605.1 Armadillidium nasatum
GGTGGATGTTGCGCATGAATGCGCAAAGATGTTGCTTCTCGTTTATCTAATTTTGAGTCGTTCTTTTATCGTATCTTGCAATTCTACAAACAAATTCATCTGTTCTGTCTATTTGCCACCTAATTCTACTGACTATAAAAAATTCTCCTACTATATAAACTCCAAAATAGAGCACATTATTTCTTCTTTTCCTTTCTCTAAAAAGGATTTCAAAGTTCACCACTCTCAGTGGGTTTCATCTAGTCTCTTATTATACAGCTGGGAACTCGTCTTCACTTTTCTATCCTGAATAACCTTGAGTAGATGATGCAGCTCCATATGCATATCCCCGAACGTCTTGGTGGTGAACCCAACGTATTGTTCTTTCCTTAAGACCTCTTATCATTTTATTTATACTGTCAAACTCTTTCCTCTTCCGGGTTTATCCGATCACCTTCCTTTTCTCTGTATCTTGTTCAGACTCTTCAAGTCTTCGGGGTTAACGGCCCCTTTCTTCAGCAATGAGACGTTTCTGGTACTTCGGTTCCTGAAAATATGGAGAAGTTTGGTAAGGAAAAAAAATCGGAAAAAGTGAAGGGGTATATGTCTACGAATCTATGAAAGTTACAGAAATGGACAAGAATTTAGGCGCATCTTGATCACTAATGGAGCGATTCTAAATTTTTTTCGTACTTCATGTAGTAAAAATTTTATTTCAGAATATAAAAATCGTAAAAAGATCTGAAGAAAATGTCCGAACCTCGCTAACAGGAAGATTTGGAAACATCGCCATTCTTCTAACATTATCTCAGATAGCCAGTTTAGTTTTTGTTAGAAACGATCTGCTGGTGATCTTAAATCTCTTCTCTCTAACTTTTGGCACTCTTCTCTTCAGCATTTTGGAGAATCCTTCGCTATGCTACACGTATCAAAAGAATTCGATAGACTCTGACATAAAGCTTTAATTTCAAAAATTGCCTTCATTGGTGTCTGTCATTCTTTTTATGACCTTTTATTTCCTTTCTTGTCTTTCTACATCAGTTATTGTAGACGGCCACTGTTCTCCTTTTAAACATATTAATAGCAGTATTTCTCAGAGATCTGTTCTTTCTCTAACTCTTTTCATGATTTTCATTAATGATCTCTATATTGTTTCATCACCTATCCACTCCCGTGCCGACGTCTCTGCCATTCATTACTTCTTTCGTTTTGAAAGACATTCTGCTCAACAGCAGTTAATTGACAATATCAGCTTAGTTCTGGAAAAACTAATTCAGATTATTGTTAATTTCAATACCCCAAAAACTCAGTTCCTCCATTTTTCCACTCGACATAATATTATACAAATTATGACATCTTCAAAAACACTTTACTTTTCTTTCTAAACAAGCTTCAAATATATTGAGTGTTTTAAGGTACCTACGAAATTTCTTCATGACACCCCAATTGCTTGCACTTCTCTGGGGGATTGTTTGCCCCTTTTTGGAGTATTCCTCACGGATCTTGGGTGGGTTCAATTATACAGCTTTCCTTGAAAATGTGGATTCTAAAGGTTGTCTTCTTATAAGCTCTCGCTCTCACTAACTCACTCCAGTCTCTTTCTACCAGTCGAGCTGTTGCGCCACTTTCCCTGTACTATCATTATTACAACGGACACTGCCCTTCTAAACTCTTTAATCTCATACTTCCTCTAATGAGAAGGCCTCGTGCGACTTGTCTTTTTAATCAGTCTCATTCTTTCTCTGTTCAGCTCTCTGATCCAAGACTTAATCGCTATGCACGATCTTACATATACTCTACTGGTAAAGTCTGGAACGCATTCCCTTTATCTTTTTCCCAACTTATTTTGGCTTGCACACATTCAAACGACATATAAGGACATTTCAACCATTAATTTAAATTGACCAGATTTCGACATTTTTTCAACTCTGGTAGAAATTAGTAGACTTCAGGTGTAAGCCTATCAGAGGATATTTTATATATATATATATATATATATATATATATATATATATATATATATATATATATATATATATATATATATATATATATATATATATATATATATATATATATGTAAAGTATGTACATGTTTTTCCTATTTAAAAGCTGTCATAAAAATTTAATTAAAAAGTCGGTATTTTTTAAGAGATATTTTAATCGAGAGAGAGAGAGAGAAACTTTTGTACTAAGAGACAGTCAAAGAGGCAGATTTTACTCAAACTTGATTATTCCTTAATTTCATATTTCCAAAACATACATTTTAATGAACTTCATTTTTATCATTATATAAAAAAAACAAATGATTTAAAATTTCCCTTCGAATGCAGGAGCTCTAGTACTATATATATATATATATATATATATATATATATATATATATATATATATATATATATATATATATATATATATATATATATATATATATATATATATATATATATATATATATATATATATATATATATATATTGTGAAATTTTCTTCCAGTTTCTGTGTTTCCTGCTGAATTTAATCTTCTTCACTTTAAGACTAGCGTCAGTGCTCAGCTGGGAAAATTGCGTTAGGTGGTGATTGTATGGGTTTTATATTCTTAGGGTTTTTATTACAATTTTAAAATCCATCCTTGTAAATATGTTTGTATTGAAGATTTTGCTACACTTAATGATTACTCTCCATTAAATTTATTTACGAGCTGAAAAATTGGCCACGAACTTCCTTTCCATGATGTTTTATTGAAGGGAATTTTTTTATGTTTTCCAAAGTACATCGATAACCCGTTTACATATTCATACGTTCATGCTTTTTTCTTTTTTGGCAGATAAAAATAATATAAAAAAGTCGGTGTCGTCTAATCTATATCTACGTACCTATATAATTAGTTCTCCTTACCATTTTGATTTTGAAATAGATTATCTCACCAATTTAATTCTAAATCAGAGTTGCAAAAACAATCATTTATTTATCAAACATTTACGTAACGGTCCCAAGGAGATCCTTTTATAAATATGAAATAGGAAAAATTATTCTGACAATGGTCACCTGCTAAAATTACCTTGTGAAGTCACTCCTATTACAATGTTATTACACTGTAAGAATAAACCTTTCTAATTCCTTTCTATAGAAAGGAAATAGAAAGTCTTAGTCTAATTTCTCATATTTCTCTATTTCTTAGAGTGGAATTATAAATGCTATTCAGAATTTGGAAGACACTAGAGCGAAATTAAAGAGGAATTAGAGAAGTGTTTCTGGTTTTCGTCCATTGTCTTTCTAATGCCTCTCTATCAAAATATTTTCTCAACATTAAATGCCGCTCAAATGCCTTTCAAAATTCTTGTTGAGCGGCAACGATTCTATTTTAAAATCTCTCTTGACTTTGAACACACACACACACACACACACACACACACACACACACACACACACACACACACATATATATATATATATATATATATATATATATATATATATATATATATATATATATATATATATATATATATATATATATATATATATATATATTATGGTGTATGGGAAAAGGTCAGAGACCTACAAATTTCAACTAGAGTTGGAGGAATTCCAAAATAAAAATCCAGTTAAAGGCCAACATATCCCAGTACACTGTGTTTGAAAGTGTACAAGTCAAAGGGAGTAGGAAAAATAGAACTTATTCAAAATGCATTGACACTGAAAATAATCGACAGGTTAAATGGGCGACTCTTTTGAAAATAAACTGACGTCCATTTTTCTCTTCAATTTAAACGTGTCGACAATTTGGCCTATGTAAAAAAAAATTTGTTCCGACTATTTGACCAATATGGTTTTTTAGTTTTCATCGATATATAAGCCTGTTATTATTATTATTATTATTATTATTATTATTATTATTATTATTATTATTATTATTATTATTATTATTATTATTATTATTATCTTCTTCTTCTTCTTCTTCTTCTTCTTCTTCTTATTATTATTATTATTATTATTATTATTATTATTATTATTATTATTATTATTATTATTATCATCATTATTTATAATTATTATAATATAAATATTATTATTATTAAATTGATAAATACATGGCACACGAATATTTGTCTACGAAAGGTTCCGGCAAACGCACCCCTCTACCCGTGATGATGAGTGAAAGACCTTCAGTACTGTAGCAAAACCAACGTTTTAATATGAAACTATTCCGTACTTTCAGAAATAGCAAATATAGTATAGGGCTCTGTCTCCCAATATATATATATATATATATATATATATATATATATATATATATATATATATATATATATATATATATATATATATATATATATATATATATATATATATATATATATACACAAATTTCGCAGGTGAGCACAGACGTGGGCTTTAAAGGATTGGAGATTAAATTCAGCAGGAAACACAGAAGATGGGTGAGAATTCCACAAAACAGAAGTGGCTGGAAAGAAGGAGGCACTACAGCGAACAAGCCTGGAGTTGCCTATGTCTACAAAAAATTTATGTGCAGACAATGCACCTCTTGTGCTACGAGGACGCCGTAAAGGTGGAGATATAAGAGTGGACAGTTCCCTCGAGCATTTGCCGCTGTAGTACCTATAAAAAAGTGACAGAACATCAACGTCATGTCGCACTGATAAAAGGTCAAGTGAATTTGTAGGAGCGGAACAGTTTATAAGTCTTTTAGGCTTATGTAATTACATATATATAAGTCGACAGATATGAGAGCAGTACTCCATACAAGGGCGGATGAGGCCCTTGTATAATTGGAGTAAATGCGAAGAAGAAGAAAAACTCTCGCAGCCTAAATAGAACTCCCAGCTACTTTGAGGCCTCCCTAGCAACCATTGTGATGTAAGGTTTCCAAGACATTTTTTTGTTTATGTTAAAGCCAAGAATATTTATATTGTCAACATGAGAGACAGGAGAACCGTCGAAAGAGATAGAAAAGTTAGGAGGTGTCTTTGAGAGACACTTCTAGAAGTTGAGTTTTTAAAGAGTTGAATTTCACAAGTTGGGACGAGCCCACTTGGAAATTCCATCCAGATCGGCAAGAATGGAATCGGAAAGATGAAGACGAGAGGCAACTCTAGATGCAAAGGAGGGAGCAGATTTAAAATAAGTAGAAGAATGGAGGGTCGAGTCATCGGCATATGAATGGATAGGGTTCGACGAGCAACTCAGAAGATCATTTATGAAAAGTAGGAATAGAGTAGGAGACAAGACAGATCCATGAGGAACACCACTATTGACAGAGAAGGAAGAAGAAATCGCACCATAAACAACAGCAGATATGGAACGATTAGAAAGAAAGCTAGACATAAGTAAGCAAAGAGAAGGAGGGAACCCAAAGGAGAGGAGCTTGGAGAGCAGTGACGCATGCAACACACGGTCAAATGCCTTGGATATGTCAAACGCCACAATACAAGTCTCCCCATGGTCCCTAAGGGCAAAGGATCATAGATCTGTGAGATAGGAAAGTATTTCATCAGTAGACCTCGAGCGCCGAAAGTCATACTGATGATCAGAAAGAAGGGAGTGAAATTCCAGATGATCTATGAAATGAGAGTTGAGAACTGTTTCAAAGATCTTAGACAGAATACAAGTGAGAGCTATAAGGCGAGAGTTAGAAGGATCAGAGAGGCTACCTTTTTTCGGAATAGGTTGGACTTACGCGCGCTTCCAACACTGAGGAAAAGTACTAATTTTGAGGCACAGAGAGAAAAGTTGAACGAAGATGGAGCTAGCTCAGAGGCACACTCCTTTAAAACTCTGATAGGAATGCCAACCGAGCCGCTTGCCTTCCTAACGATCATAAATTTCAGAAGCCCATTCACTGATCAACTTTGGGAGTTGGAGGCCTAATATTATGGGTATGGTGTCGCCAAGAACTCGCTTCTGGCTTGGACCGGTGCACGGTCTTCTTTTTTTCATTAATTTCTGCAACAGTTATTGTCTTTTTTCTAATTTCTAAATTGTCGAACACCACCACCCTTCTTCTAAACCTCATCTCTTGTTCTTAATTAACCGAAATTCAGGTGCTTGGGTGCTCTGACAGAAAATTTCTTTATGCTACTTCCTACTGTCTCTATCCTCAATTTTAGTCAATGACGGTTGTTGCGCATATATCTGCAACGATGTCGTCTGCTCTCGTGTTTCTAATTTGGAGTCTTCAGAATTCTCTACTTTATGGCTTAAGCTCTTTTGCAACTCTATTACTAAATTTATTTGTTGTGTTTATTTATCTTCTAATTGTAATGAATATAAAAAATTCTTCGACTACTTAAACTCCAAAATAGAGCACAATCTTTCTTCTCCTTTTTCAGAAATCATTATTTTAGGTGATTTCAATGTTCACCACCGAAAATGGCTTTCAACTAGTTCTCATGATCCAGCTGTTGAACTCACCTATAACTTTTCTATCCAGAATAACATTAAGTGGTTGGTGCAAGGGGTGATGGGAAAGTGGATGAGGGGAATTCTTTGGATGCAGCCCCTCGTTGTATCTCCGATGCAGTTTTATGTTTCGCCATTTGGAGTTTTTTGAAGTTTTATTTTAAAGGTAAAGTAAACGCTTGTAAATTTGTGGGACATGAGAAGGGAGTCGGAGTAAGGAGAGTGGGAACATAGACACTCCAATGAGAGACAAGGGTACACTAGAGATCTTCTGAAAAGGTGAAACACGAAAAGGAACGAACCATAGGGCAAAGGAGCGAAACGGAATGGTCTAGCTCATCCTATCACCCAGCGGTTAAAACTCAATGGGGGGGGGTACTTTCATCGCTTCGAACGGTGCTACGTCATCCCCCAAAAATATACATATACCGTATATATAATATATATATATATATATATATATATATATATATATATATATATATATATATATATATATATATATATATATATATATATATATATATATATATATATATTTTTTTTTTTTTTTTATTTTTTTTTTTTTACACATCACCACCACTCACGGGCAAAGCCCTATTCAAGGAGGGGGTGTTAAAAGAATAAAAATGAAAGTAAATAGAGTACAAAATCCAGAAAATAAAAACCACCCCTACAGTACCCACCTAACGCAAATTTCTCAGGTGAGCGCAGACGCGGGCTTTAAAGAAATTGAGATTAAATGCAGAAGGAAATACAGAAGATGGAAGAGAGTTCCACAAGACAGAAGTGGCAGGAAAGAAAGAGGCACCACAGAGGACAAGCCTGGAGTTGCCTATGTCCACGCAAAATTGATGCGCGGACATTGCACCCCTTGTGCTGCGAGGACGCCGTAAAGGTGGAGGTACACGGGTGGATAGTTCCCTCGAGCATTTGCCACTGTAGTAACTATAGAAAAGTGACAAGGCACCAACATCACGCCGCAAAGATAAAGAATCAAGAGAATTAGTAAGAGCGGGACAGTTTATAAGTCTTTTAGCCTTTGACTCAACCCTATCCAAAAGACGGGTGAAACCTGAGCCACCCCAGGTATGAGAGCAGTACTCCATACAAGGGCGGATGAGACCCCTGTATAATTGGAGTAACTGCGAGGAAGAAAAAAATTCTCGCAGTCTAAACAGAACTCCCAGCTTCTTTGAGGCCGCCCTAGCAACCATTGTGATATGAGGTTTCAAAGACATTTTTTTGTTTATGTGAAGGCCAAGGATGTTTATATTGTAAACAGGAGAGACGGGAGAACCATCGAAAGAAATAGAAAAGTTAGGAGGTGGCTTTGAGAGAGAGATTTCTAGAAGTTGAGTTTTTAAAGAGTTGAATTTCACAAGGTTGAGACGAGCCCACTTGGAAATTCTATCCAGATCTGCAAGAATGGAATCAGAAAGATGTAGACGAGAAGCAACTCTAGATTCAAAGGAAGGAGCAGATTTGAAATGAGTAGAAGAATGGAGGGTTGAGTCATCGGCATATGAATATATAGGGTTAGATGAACAACTGAGAAGATCATTAATGAAAAGTAAGAATAGAGTAGGAGATAAGACAGAACCCTGAGGAACACCACTATTGACAGGAAAGGAAGAAGAAGTCGCTCCATCAACAACTGCCGAAATGGAACGATTAGAAAGAAAACTAGACATAAGTAAGCAAAGAGAAGGAGGAAACCCAAAGGAGGGGAGCTTGGAAAGCAGTGACGCATGCCATACCCGGTCAAACGCCTTAGATATGTCAAGCGCCACCACGCAAGTCTCCCCATGGTCCCTAAGGGCAGAATACCATAGATCTGTGAGATAGGAAAGTATATCACCAGTAGACCTCGAACGACGAAAGCCATACTGATGATCAGAAAGAAGGGAATGAGATTCCAGATGATCTAAGAAGTGAGAGTTAAGAAGGGTTTCAAAGATCTTAGACAGAATACAAGTGAGAGCTATAGGGCGATAGTTGGAAGGATCAGAGCGGCTACCTTTCTTCGGGAATAGGTTGGACTATTGCGCGCTTCCAACACTGATTGAAAGTTCTAGTATTGAGGCATAGAGAGAAAAGTTGAACGAGGGACGGAGCCAGCTCAGAGGCGCACTCCCTTAAAACTCGGGAAGGAATGCCATCCGGGCCGCTTGCCTTCCTAACGTTCATAGACTTCAGAAGCCCATGCACCTGGTCAAATGAAATCACAGGCAAAGGCATGGGACCTCTGAGAGGAGAAGAAGTAGGAGGAGGATTGCCGGAGTCGTCCAGGGTAGAATTAGAGGAGAATAGGAGGCCGAAGAGATTAGCCTTTTCAGTTGGAGTGTTAGCAACAGAACCATCAGAGCGAATAAGAGGAGGAAAGGAAGATTTTCAGAAATTGTTGGAGATGTTTTTGGCAAGAGGCCAGAAAGATTTTTCAGTAGGAGAATTTAGGAGCTCAGCACACCTTCGTTTAGAGTAACTGGAAGTTATTCGGTACACTACATGAAAGAAAAAGTATCTAGTCCGTTACTTCGTTACTCAAAAAAACTAGTTACGTTAATAGCTGAGTAGCTGTGTATCGGGATTTCTTCAATGTCTAGCAGTGTCTTTGGAGGTTACGTTCTCCTCTTCATCCTTCATCTACGCTATGTTCTTTCAAAAGAACTCCTTTTTCTTGACACTTTTAAACTATTTGATATTACTGTGCCATTACGAAAGTTGGAGTTATGGTAAGAGTAGCAAACTATGCCTAAAAATGCTTTACGATAAATCATACGTATTCCACTAACACCTGTTGAAGGTACCATCTAGAATTTTTGCCTCATTTTTCAGCAGCATCTAAAACCACCAACTATTTCCGATATGACGTTATTTGATGACGTCATAAACAGCATCTCTACTCAATAAACAAATAACTATTTTCATCAAACACCATCATCATCTTCAAAAGCGAGATCAGAACGTGTTCATAAGACAAGGATTCTGTCCCAAGATTTTTGGGAAAAAACAGTCTCTCTGTTTTCTGACCAAAAATCTGTTAATTTTGTCACGATATTACCGAGAAAGAATTTTCTTATTTTAATGAAAAACATTTATTTATTTATTTTTTAACTAATTTATTTATTTATTTATTTATATATTTATTTATTTATTATAAAATCTGTTAATTATGTAATAATCACATCGCTTTTATATTTTTGAATTTATATCAGTGCTAACTCCTAACGTGTACCATCAACTAAGATTTTAAATACGCTCTCATATTTTAATTAAAGGAAAATAAAATTTGTAATAAGAAATAATTTCTTATTACGATACATTAATTTATTATATGATTACTTTATTATTCATGAGGTAGTAAAATATTTCAGTACTGTTTTATTATTTTATACATCATTGACATCAGTTACATTGGTCTTAGGTCCCATATCTCTATGGCACATGCATACGTATGTTTTTACGAACACATGTCATTAGATGACATTAAATTGTTATTATATCATGGTTGCATTATTTAACAATGCATCGCTTATATCATATTCCATTCGGAAGATATCCCAACATATATTTCTTGCTTTAAAATTCTTTTATTCCGATTTTTTTAAAGAAAAACTAAATAATTTTTATTTTATTTTCATGTTGTGGCATATATTATTTTTCTATTCTTTTTCGTTTTCTATTCTACTTTTTTTAGCTTTAATTATTAATTTAAAAAATTTTTTTTTGTAGTTTTTAAACGTTTTTAATTTGAAGGTAAGGCTTAAAGCAAGACATATTGTCATATATATTTTTTTTTTCATTTTCAAGGTTTGACATTTTAAAAATTATTTAAAGTTTTTATTTAATTGTGATATTTTCCATTTCATATTGAGTCATAACATCATATCAAGCTATTGTTTACAACATTACGTAATATGTATGATTGCATCATTATAACATAACGTCTGTGCAACTTTACAGGATTACAGTATTATATGATATTGCGTAACTTTACATGATTATCATTATTAGAGTTTAAATTATATGAGTAATATTTTAAAATAATGAGTGTCATCTACCTCTGTGTTAGAACCATTGTGACATGTTAGTTTTAAGAATACATCATGACTTCATTACTACCAGTACATAACATTGTACACCGCATGTTATCACGCTACGTTATTTGCGTCATGAAAAGTGAAATACGTTTTAAATTTTTTTCCGGTTATATCTCTTCTTTCTAGAAAAGATGAAGCCAAAGCAAACCGATAATCATTTGAGGTTCAATCAATGCATTTAAATTTATTATTCCCTCTCTTTTCTTTCACACACTGTAGATCTCCAATTCTCTGTAACTGAAAATTTTTAGATTATTCATATTAGCTCTGAGATTGTTAAAGTTGAGAGTCATCATTCTTTCGACTAAGATGTTCTCTTTACGTTATAAACCTTTACTTTATTCTTCAGAGGTAATATTTTCGAATACTTACTTTGAATTTTATTCAGCCTAGGATTAGACTTACTGAAAATTAGTTAATTGAATGAATACTGATATGATGACTTTAAAACGAAATATATTCGAATTTCATTGTACACCGTTCCATTATACAATCAAACCTTATTTCATTCAGCTTACCTTCTTTGACATACTGTTTCTATGGCACTAAATCATTCAGTTGCTCTCAAATTCTTTGATGAGTGGTTGAATCTCTGAGACTATTACGTAATCTTATCTTAATACTTCGAAGAACGGAATAAGTAATGTTCGAAGCATCTACTACTTCCTTCAAAACTGAAACGATAGATTTTTCAACCCATCTGTAGCTTTTTAAATAATTTCCTTTTGAAGAATTTAAATGTTTCCATATCTTCCTGCAAATGGTAGATTATAGAACTTTAGTAAGAAATGATGTTAAAGCTATGTGAAATAAGTCTCTCCACTTTGGCACAAGAAGATTGAGCTCACGTTTCTAGCAGGAAGAGAAGGGATAAGTGAAAAGACAGACGAAAAGTTGTCCAAGACAGGATGTAATCTCGAAGACAGAAGTTTTGAAGACCACAGGGAAGATATTATCTGGACCATAAGCCTTCTTATTGTTAAACTTTGGGAGAGCAGAAATAACGCCTTTAAAAGTACAATGTTACTAGGTATAAATGACATAAAGTGGAGGTGGAGGAAGAGAAATAGTTGGTAATCACTAAGATAGAATTAGAGGCTTTAGAGAAAAGAAAGGAGTTAAAATTACTTGTTTTAGAAAATGCCAGAAAGAGCGTGAAGAAAAATATCCAGAAAGATTTTCGCATTCTCCACAGAAGTAGAAGTTATTAATGATGCTGATAATGGGTTTTGCAAGATTTAAGGATGTAATGTAGGTTGCATGATTTTCTTAAATTTAAATAAAATGGTAACTCCTGAAGTCAACGTCCCTGATGTGAATTGCATGAGAACAAAGATAAACCAAGGATTGTTAATTTAAGTTGAAGGGAAAGAATATAGAATATACGCTTTCACTTCAAAGAAAATCACTCCTGGCATGAGTTTTGCAGTACGAATGCAAATCTGATAAGTTAATGGCAGCGAAGTGACAAAACGTTTCCATGCCGTAGGTGGGAACCTTTCGTGCCGACGACTTAAAAAAACATAACAAAATACAGAAATAAGAAGGAGATCGGATGATCTCAGATTTGGAAAAAGTTTATAAGAATTAGGAAAATTATAAAAAGTTAAGAAAAGGTAAGTAATGTTTAGATTTCAGAGGTACATGTAGAGTTCAACATAAGCAATTTTGGATAGAGAATATTAGCCATGGTTGGCAAGGGTAGTTTTTACCACCTTAGGTTTCCCAGTTTAAAACTTTTGGAAAAACTGGGAAAATGTTTGTTTTTAAAACTGGAAAAAACAGGGGAAAACTGGGAAACGGGAAAAATCTCAATGAAATAATTAGAGCAACATTTACTTATCAAACTTGGTTACTTATTATTCTGGGAATATTTTTTTTACTGCTAGTCTTCTACATTGAATTAGATAATGAATATTGCTGATTAAGCAATAAAATTCTAATATCATTATATCAGGTTATGAGTACATTTAGGTGATTAAACAATAAAATTATAATATGACTTGACAAACTGACAGTAGCTTGTAGGCTGCAGTTACTAGTTAATCTTGCGTTATAATATTTTTATTTTATAAATTTTTTTGCCCTGTTTTTTTTTTTTTTTTTTTATTGAGCAATGTTTATTTTTATTATTATTATCATTTGGATTATTATTATTATTATTATTATTATTATTATTATTATTATTATTATTATTTTTACAAAACTGTGTTAATATTATGCAGCAATAAACTAATAGTAGCATAGTACGGTATGAATATATAATATATAATAATATTTATATTATATATATTATATATATATATATATATATATATATATATATATATATATATATATATATATATATATATATATATATATATATATACACACACAAGTATAACCCTTTTCAAGGAGGAGGCATAATATAAGAAGAAACCCCACATAAGCCCGAACTTAAAGCAAAACTCTCAGGTAGGCACAAATTGAGTCTTTTAAGAAAGGATGCTTAAATGCAAGAGGAAAAACATCAGTGGCTGAAAAGAAGGAAACGCCACAACGAGCAAGTCTGAAGTTTCCAGTACTAACACAAAATTCGTACGAAATCAGGGCACCCTTTTTGCTGTGAGAATGACGCAGTGATAGTGGAATGCGAGAGGTTAGTTCCTTTGAGCACCTGCCTTTACATAAAATAAAAGAGATAGTATTTGCACAAAAATCTTGCGAATATAGGGCACCCTTTGTGCTTTGAGGGAGACGCAATGGTGGTAGAATGCGAGAGGTTAATTCCCTTGAGTTCCTGCAATTTTAGAAAAGAAAAGAAAGTGCTCCAAAATCTCGTCGCAGAGATATAGGGTCAAGAGAGTTTGGAAGTCGGGAACTGGTTATTAACAAAGAGCCTTAGAATCAACCTTATCCAAAAGGCGAATAAGACCCTTAAATGGTTAAAACCACCTTTCAGAAGAAAATATTAAGGTAATTTGAAAAGTTTTTTCAGACCAATACTGGTCGCCTTAACAACCATTGTGATATGTGATTTCCAAGTCAATTTATTGTTTATGTTTAGAGCTAGAATATCTATGCTATTTTCAGGTGAGACAGGAGAGCCATTGAAGGAGATAGGATAGTTAAGAGGTGTTTTTGAGAGGGATATATGAAGAAGTTGACTTTATAAGGAGTTCAATTTCAAAAGGTTGAGGGGGACCTCACCCTTAAATCCCCTTCAAAAAGGCAAGAATCGAATCAGAAAGTTAGAGACATGTAGCAACTCTAGAAGCAAAAGAGAGAGCAAATTTGAAATGAGTAGAAGAATTGAGAGTTGAGACAAAGGCGTAAGAGTGCAATTGAGAACATCATTAAAGAATAGTTAGAATATATTAGGATTTAAAACAGAACCCTGAGGAACACAGCAGTTGACAAGAAAGAAGGAAGAGAACGCTCCATCGACAACTACCGATATGGAAGGATATGTAAGCAAAGAGAAGGAGGAAACTGATGATCTGAAAGAAGGGAAGGAGACTCCAGATGATCCAGTCCAGGAAATGAGAGTTGAGAAGAGTTTCAAAAATTTTAGACAGAACACAAGTGAGAGCTGTAGATTGATAGTTGGAATGATCAGAGAAGCTACCATTTTTCGGGATCGGTTGAACATATGCCCGCTTCCAGCACTGAGGAAAAGTATTAGTATTAAGGCATAGAGAGTAGAGTTGAACCAGGATAGGTGCCAGCTCAGATGCACACTCTCTCAGAACATGGGGAGGAATGCCATCCGAGCCTCAAACCTTACTGACCTTTGTAGTTTTTAGGATCTTAAGCACCTGATTATGAGTAATCACAGGTAGATACATGGGACACCTGTGAGGAGAAGGAGTAGGAAAAGAAATGTTAAAGGCCGAAGATATTTGTTTTTCAGAAGTAGAAATGGCTACATATGCAACATAGTGAATAAGAGTAGGAAATGCAAATTTACAAAAGTTACAAGAGATGTTTCTGGCAAAATGTAAATTTTTTTTGTCAGTAAGAGAACGAAGGAGGCCATCCTATTCCTTTTAATGAAAATATTTTTAGTTAGTCGAAGAATATCTCGTCTAAAGGAAAATGCCAAATGGAAGCATGACACGTAATGTGAAAGGGGAAATGAATACTAGAAAGACCTAGAAAAAGTAAAACCGGAAGTAGCTCTAAAAAAGTTCCCATAAAAGAGCCTAAAACTGGAAGTGAGAGGCGATTTCTACTTCATTTCCAAACCAACTCAAAGGTTCCCACCGACTGCACTCGGGTACAAAGAAACAGATCAGTTACTACTCCCTTTCACTCACATTATATGCATAAAATTTTAAAGTCTCCTGACTCATTCACAGTCTGAGGTTTAATATACATAGGTTTTTAAAGTCTGCTAAATGGTGGATTCGAACTCCGACCCTCAAGCTGGGAGGACAGAGTACTATCTCTGTACCACGACAACACTAAAGGAAACCGTGAAGAGAAAGCTCATGAAAGACTAATCATGCTGACCAATTCAAAAGGATCCCCGTGACTGCACATGGGTTCAAGGCTTTCTTGCCAGCTCGTGGGTTAGGGTTCGAATCTCCATTTAGAAGACTCTAAAAACTTGTGAATATTTACAACAGTCTGTGAGTGAGTTAACAAACTTTAAAATTATATATATATATATATATATATATATATATATATATATATATATATATATATATATATATATATATATATATATATATATATATATATATATATATATATATATATATATATATATATATATATATATATATATATATATATATATATATATATATCAACAATTAAGGTCTGCTAACTCTCTCGCAGATCGGAATACATTAAACATCATAGTTTAAAGTTTGCCATAGGGCCCGGGTTCGATTCCCATATAGCAAGCTTTAAACTATGATTTTTATATATATATATATATATATATATATATATATATATATATATATATATATATATATATATATATATATATATATATATATATATATATATATATATATATATATATAATGAGATCAGAAATGTAATAACTTCTAAATAAACAATGCCTTTCTGCAAGTTCTTTCTAATGATCAAACTGTTTATTCAGAATTTCTAATCAGTGTCTTAATAGAGAAGGAAGAGCATTGAAGAGCGGCAAGTTAATTACTGTTGATGTTAATTAGATTGAAACCCTTATCTAACTTTCTTAATGTAACAACACACACACACACACACACACACACACACACACACACACACACGTACAAACTTATATATATATATATATATATATATATATATATATATATATATATATATATATATATATATATATATATATATATATATATATATATATATATATTATATTTTATTTTATATTTAAACTTACAACCTTTCCCAAAATCGTGGGGTGGTGTCTATCCATTCATCCAAAGACTCACCCCTTCACCAATCTTTTCCATTCATTCCTATCCTCTGTCAACCGCACACCCTCCTCCCAATTCATCCCTCTGTCCCTTAACAGCCCCTTGGCATTACTCATTCAACTACCCCTCGGTCTCCTCCTATCCCTTACACCCTCCACTTCTGAAACAAATACCTTTTTAGCCATTCTCTCTTCATTCATCCTACAAACATATTCAAACCATCTCAGCATACTTCGTTCAGCTCTCCAAACCATACTCTTTCTCCATCCACACATTTCATTTTTTGTAACATTCCTGACTCTATCTCTTCTACAAACTACACAAACCGCTCTCAGACCTTTCATTTTGAAAACTTTAATTTTTTTCCCTTCCTAGCGTTCAACCTCCATACTTCAGTACCTACGTAACAACCGGAATACAACATCCCTCAAACATTTTTACCTTCACCTCCTGCAGGATTTCCCTCAAAGTACATATCCTTGATGCTCATCTTGCAAAATTTAAAGAGAACATGGGAGAGTACTCAGAGGAATGAGTGCGATTTCACCAAAGACATTTTGGAATCTGAACCCTTCCACCAAGAATCATATAACGAAAACATGATGAGTAAACTAAGTTTGGGGATTGATTCGTGAAAGCAACTTCCTGTATAAGCCTAAATCACCCGCTTCTAAATATTTTGGAGTCTCTCTTATGTAAACTAATAATTAATAAATGCTGCTTTTGAGTTGTCTTTTTCCTATTCTGTGTAACCTAGAATGGTTATATTCACCTATCTTTTATATCGGAATAGGTAAATTTGGGAAATATCATTATCCTGATCACAAAATTAAAGTTTGGAGGAAATATTATCCATTTTTCATAATGTCTAGGTATAAGAAAATAATAAATTACAGTTGTTCCCCGAAGACAAAAAATGTGTTACATAGTGTTATCAATCCATTCTTCTAATAGATTCTCCCCATATATATATATATATATATATATATATATATATATATATATATATATATATATATATATATATATATATATATATATATATATATATATATATATATATATATATATATATATATATATATATATATATATATATATATATATATATATATATATATACAGTGCTCTGCAAATTAGTTCGGACAGTGATAAATTTTGCAACTTTTTCATAATAAGCCCAATTTTTTTTGCAATGCTACAAAAGGTTATCTTTTTTTTAAGATATAAGAGTGTTCTGCTGGTATCTGGCAACTGTTCTGGTGGTATTTGACAATTATTCTGGGGGTTTTATGTTGTATACACATGCTAGCAAACACGTCAGTGCTACTGCAGGAATTGTGGAGAAAGATTGTTGCTTTGAACGATTTCAATTTTACTTGGGTTTCATGATGGATATCACTCCGAAGAAGCGTGCAAGTATTGTACGTCTTAGAAAGCATAGTGGTTTTAGCATCAGACAGATTTCTGAGAAAATGAGGGTGGCTAAATTAACCGTTAGCGATATCCTGAAAGGAAATGAAATACCACCAGAACCTTCAACACTCGAAGAGGAAAATGTGGAAGAAAACGCAAGAAAACACCTCACGATGACAAGATTATCATCAGAAATAGTGTAAAGGATCCTAAGAAAACAAGTGCAGACCTTCGCAGAGATGTGTCTTCATCAGGCGTAAATGTTTCTTCTTCAACTGTCCCAAGAAGGATTCTTGAGGTTGGCACACTTGCCAGAAAACCGCAAAAGAAACAGTTATTGACATCTGTTATGAAGAAAAAACGTCCTTGCTGGGCACGTAAGTATGCTGGATGGACGACTGACGACTGGAGAAAAGTAATCTTTTCAGGGGAATCGCATTTTAAAGTAAATGGTTACAGGTCACAGGTCGTGAGACGAAGCAAAGGTGAATCACTTCTGTCAGGACATATTCAACGAGTGCCCAAAACTCCACCTAAGAAGATGTTTTGGGGTAGTTTTAGTGCTAAAGGTATAGGCAGGCTTATTAATGTTGAGGGCATGATGAACAGTGATAAATACAAGGCAATTTTGCAGACTCACTTGCTTCCTATAATGAAAAGGGATTTTCCTTATAGAGATGGCATTTTTCAGCAGGATCTTGCTCCATGCCATACTTTACGCAAAATGCTCTCATTCTTTAATGAAAGTGGACTAACGGTTTTAGACTGACCTGGAAATTCTCCTGACATAAATCCCATAGAAAATCTATGGTCTATAATCAAACGTAGGCTCCAGAAAGAAGACTGTTTGACAATGCAAAAACTGATTTGTGCTGTTTTTAACGTCTTGTACCATGATGAGCAAATGTCAAAAATGTGTTCAACTTTGGTCGAATCTATGCCAAATCGAGTGCAAATGCTTGTAAAAGCGAGAGGAGATCATACCTCCTATTAAATATATCAATTCTTATACCCTCGACATGTTTTTTTTTTAAATAAACTTCAATATAGCAAATAATTGTTTTATTTCACCACTGTCCGAATTAATTTGCACAGCACTGTATATATATATATATATATATATATATATATATATATATATATATATATATATATATATATATATATATATATATATATATATATATATATATATATATATATATATATATATATATATATATATATATATATATATATATATATATATATATAGTGATGGCATCCGCATCCGCATAAAAATCAACATCCGCATCCGCATCCGCATTTTCGAAAATTCAACATCCGCATCCGCATCCGCATCCGCACTTTCAAAAATTCAACATCCGCATCCGCATCCGCATCCGCACTTCTCCAAAATTCAACATCCGCATCCGCATCCGCATCCGCAAATTAGAAAATATGACATCCGATCCATCACTAATATATATATATATATATATATATATATATATATATATATATATAATATATATATATATATATATATATATATATATATATATATATATATATATAATTTTTGAAAAACCACTATGATAAACCGTGGAATCATTATTTATATTCATATAACTGCTAAAAGATGTTATAATCTCGAGGAATCGAACCCGGGCCCCAAAAGATGGAAGTCCGTTGTGTTGACACAACGGACTTCCATCTTTTGGGGCCCGGGTTCGATTCCTCGAGATTATAACATCTTTTAGCAGTTATATGAATATATATATATATATATATATATATATATATATATATATATATATATATATATATATATATATATATATATATATATATATATATATATATATGCGAATTGTAGATCAAGAGTGAGGGTGAAGAGAGAACTATCGGATTGGTTTAGCATAGGAGAGTGGGATTGAGACAGGGGTTTGTAATATCTCCATGTTATTTAATCTATTAATGAATGGTTTATTTAGAAAACTGGAGAGAGAAGGGAAGAGTATTACGTTGAGAAATATGGAAATATGAAATGTTTTACTTTTTGCAGATGATGCGGCATGTGTTGGTGACAGAATCTGTAGAAAAGATGAGAATACTTGTGAGAGAGTTTGAAGGGAAATGTGCAATCTCGAGATTGAAATTCAATCCAGCGAAGAATAAAGTTATGAGGATTGGAGGTGGGGATGAGGAAATGTGGAGTGAGGAATTGGTTTGTAGAAGTGTGAGAATGGAAACTTGAGGAGGTGAATGAATTCAAATATCTAGTAATGTTGGGTGGAAGGTAAGGGTGGGATGGAAAAAAGGAATAAAGAACAGAGTGGTAGAAGGAATGAAAGTATTGGGGGGCCTAAGAAAAGTATGGAAGAAAGGAAAAATTTCGAAAGAAATAAAGATAAGAATGTTTGAATGTATGTGTTCACCTTCTGTATTGTATGTGTGTGAAACATAGACGATAAGTGCTCGGTCGAGAAAAAGTTTCAATGTCTTTGAGATGAAAGATTTGGAGCGATATATAAATTGAGAAGGATTGATAGGATTAGAAATGAAAGAATAAGGGAGATATGTAAATGGAAGAAGGGTGTAATTGATAGAGAGGAGGAGGATGTGCTAAAATGGTTTGGACATATGTGAAGAATGAAAGAGAACAGAATGGTTGGCAAGGTACGTAAATCCGATGAAGATAGGGGAATGGTAGGGGGAGGGGAAGGCCGAAGTGGAGATGGATGGATGGAGTGAGAGTGATTTTGATGGAAGGAATTTGAGTTTAGACGAGGGTAGAAGATTTGTGGAGGGAGGTGGTGAAAGCGTTGAAAGGTAAGGAATAGTTTTGTTTGTAAGGGAATTGTGGCGGGCACCACCTCACGAAAGTGGGAAAGGTGATAGTGAAATATATATATATATATATATATATATATATATATATATATATATATATATATATATATATATATATATATATATATATATATATATATATATATATATATATATATATATATTAACATCCGCGTCCGCATCCGCATCCGCATCCTCATCAAAATTAACATCCGCATCCGCATCCGCACCCTCATCAAAATTAACATCCGCATCCGCATCCGCATCCGAACTTTTCGAAAATTTTCGAAGAGAGGTGATTAGGTATATATATATATATATATATATATATATATATATATATATATATATATATATATATATATATATATATATATATATATATATATATAAACAGATTTGAGCCCATGTGAAAGTTCACGTACTTAGGTACAAACTTTTGAATACTTTACTTTTACACACACAAACAATCTCACGCTTCAAGCACACACTATATATATATATATATATATATATATATATATATATATATATATATATATATATATATATATATATATATATATATATATATATATATATATATATATATATATATATATATATATATATATATATATATATATATATATATGAAACAATCTGAAGAATTGTGGATTTAGAGAAGGAAGTTATGAATAAGAAGAAAAACGTCAACTTTTAAGCCAAAATAATAATAATGAATTCATGTGAAGTAAAAAATGTAAAATAATATATACTGTTTTAGAATAAATGCATACAAAAATAAATATATGCCAATTTCAACTTGGGGTTGGGAAGACCTTTCATCTATTTGTCCATTCCATGTACCTTCAGGATTTGAAGCAAGCCGGCTACATAAATATGAAACCTCTCGAGATATCAGTGACACGCCTTGGACAGGACAAAATCAAAGAGTGACGACTCGGTGCGATAATGTACCACGGAATAGAAAAAACCAAAGTGCTACTGTAAATACAATCATATTCACTTGAAATGAATGAGGCTAAGGACTTGATGGAAGAGAGGAACTTGCATGTGTTGTGAATTTGCGAGGTGGGGTACAAAGGAAGATGTGTAAAGAAATTCCACGGTGATTAGGTGATAATCTATAAGTGAAGAGAGGGGAAGAGAAGGACGGAATGGTTTTCATCATGAAACCAGAGCTGTATAGAAACTTAATGGATACAATGTTTGTAAATGAAAGAATAACGGCTGTAACGTTGAAAATGGAGGGAGAAACAATAAGTATAATTCAAGTGTATTCACCACCAGGAAGGACCAGTGGAAGAGAAGACAGATTTTAAGAAACGAACTCTAATAGACATGATAAAACATTGAAAGTGAACATCTGATTGATTTTGAAATAAGAAACAAACAGTATGGCAATAAAGAACACTTTCTTAAAATACCATGATATCAAGAAATGGATGTTATCTAGGTGGAGTACAGAAGTACACGGAGAAGTCAGTTATTAGCACGATGATAACCAAGGAAAAGAGAATCTTCGAGGATGTGAAAAGTGTGGCCACGATCTCTCTAGATTCGGACTATAGAATGATACAGTTCAAATTGAGGTGGAAGGCAGGGAAGAATCCAAGAAGAAAAATAAGAGAGAGATACTGTTTAGAGATGCAGAAAGTGGAGGGAGTTACAGCAGAATTTAATGAAAGAATTACTAAGGAATATGGAAGGAAAGAAGAAGAGCGAACTTTGGAAAAAAGCTTTTAGAAAAGAGGTAAATCGGGATGCAAGTGAATTAGTGGGAAAGAAGAAAATCGGAGGAGAAAGGAGAAAGAGGACGGGGTGGTGGAATGAGGAGGATAAGAACCTAGGGAAACTCAAGAAAAAAGAATTTAGAAAATGGATGAAGACGAAAACAGAGGATATGTGAGAGCAAATATAATCATACAAAAGATGTGAAAAGAAGAAATAAAGATTCCACATAGATCATAATAGGAAGATAATTGAAGGATGATATGAAGGGCACAAGGAAACTTGTATATGTATGTCTAAGGACATGAAGGCAAGTAAAGATCCCAAAGCGAACGTAGTTTTGAATAAAGAGGGAGAACCGCTTCTGGAGGAGACAGAGGTAGCAGAAAGATGGAAAGAATATTTTGAAGAGTTGCTAAATTTGTAAAAGGAGGAGGAGGTGTGTAGAAAGAGTGGAGGCACCCCCTAGAGAAAGACAAAGGCTGGAGGAAATCAGAATGATTCAGATAAAAAGGGTGAGAGAGACAAGTAAAATATTAAGAAAAGAGAAGAGTGCAGGAAAAGATGGACTGAGTAACGAGATATTCAAGGCAATGGAAGAAATAACTCAATGGTTAACACTAATATTCAACAAGGTATAGGAAGAATGAAAAATACCAACAGAATTCAAAAAAGCAGTAATCTGCCCAAGGGAGAGAGAGAAGATTGAGGATGAAGGCTGAAGATAAAATTGGATAATGGCATCACTGTCTTAGATTATGGACAATCATTACAAGCTTCCTATTCCACATGAAAATGCTGACAGTCTATGAATATGCAATATTAATAGACTTAGAAAACTCTTTCGGTAGGATAAAAGGGAAAGATTATGGAGAATATTAGAAGACCTATTGTACAACATTTCGGAGAAGTTAACAATAGCCATAAAAAGCATGTACAAAAAAAAAAAAAAAAAAAAAAAATTATAAATATGGTCAGACGAGGGGGAAGCAAGAAATAGTTTGGAGTGAAAGCCGAAGTGAGACAGGGCAGGGTATTGTCACCATTACTCTTCGCACTGTACCTGGATAGTTGTCTTAAAAGAATATACTTAATTAAGAGAGAATAGAGACACACGTTAGTATAAGTTAGTTAGCATGATGCGGCAGTGATATCATGGGGAATTGAGGATCTTCAAGAAGCTGTGAATAGGTGCAATGATGAGTTGAAGTCACTGAGAACGTAGATAAACAGAGACAAAACAGAAGTAATGGAAATAGAAAAGAGAGAGAAGATATAGTTGTGAACATAGAGGGTACTATACTTAAGCAGATGAGTAATTTTAAATACTTTGGGGTGGTGTTCGATGATAAAGGAAGAGTTGAGAACGAAGTGAGAGAGAATAGAAAGATTCTCAAAGAATTTGGGAATTTTATCCGCTACTAAAGGAGAGAGGAATTCAAACAGAAGTGAAAGTACTTAATATATAAAATAATACTAAGATCAATATTGTTGTACGTTTCGGAATGTTGGACAATGAATACAACGCATAAGGGCAGAATTTAAAGCCGGGTAAATGAGATTACTCAGAGTCATCAGGAGAGCATCGCTGTGAGATAGGATGAGTGAATTTTTCACCAAACTCCGACACCAACACCGCATCATCTGCAAATAGCAAGACACCTACCATTCACTTTCCACATTTCTCAGCCTAAACAACCAAGACTACATCATCAACTACTCTATCAGCTCCTACAAACATCTCCTCCTATCATCTCCCCTTCCCAGAGATGGGAAGGGGAGATGAGTTTACTTGTTTTAAATTACTCTTGCCACATTCAACAATTCACAAAAGAACCTTTTTCATCTCTTTCCTGCTTCTTTCTCATCTTGTATTAACTATTAACTCTCACACCCCTTCCCACACTGCTTACCTCCATCCAAAATATTTTACTTCTCTCCTTAAAATTTTCTGCAAGTTTTCTGCTTCGTTTCTCTTCCAATTTCCGTTTTGCTCTCTTAACATCCGTACACTCCTCCAAATCCCTACCCTCCTTCGTACCCAAATAAATGCTAAATTGGCTCCTTTTTTCTTTTCACCAAGTTTCCCCATTCTTCATTTCATCACCCACTCCTCTTTCGTTATCATTCCCTATTTTCTTCACCGAACACACCCATCTCGCAATGTCTACTAAGACTTCCTTAAATTTACTCTATTTCTCTTCCACTCCCTCCAACTCACTCCCCATTCCCTCCTCCACTCCTCCCATATCTCCCTTACGTTTTCTCCTCTCTTCTCCTCTTCAAACATTTCCACGAGCATCATCTAAAACACCCTCTCCCTCACTCACCCTCTTCCAACGACTCTTGCTAACTACTAAGTATGGTCCGAGATATCCATCGCAGGTCTCTTTAATAATTTTAACATCTAACAGCCTACTCCTCCCCTTTTCCCATCTCAAGTACACATAATCTAAAAGTCCCCTTTCCCCATTCACGCACGAATACTTATGAATGTCTATTTCCATAAACCATTATTACCTATCATCAGACCCTTTCTGCGCATATTCCAATCAGGTCTGTCCCATTTTCATTTATCCTTTCTACTCCAAACGGACTTACTATCTTATTCACACTTCAATTTCCCACTCTCGCATTCAAGTCGCCCAAGAGACAAACATGATCCCTGATATGAATAATCCCACTCAAAATGCCCCTCTCTCCCTCCCGTTGTCTCCCACCACCGGGGCATGCGCACGTAGAAATACTGAATTCACCCACCTTAAATTTAATCTTACTCAGACTATTCTATCCCCCATAGTTCCTCTACTATGACAGATCTTCCATCACTCATCTCTCATTACAATTGCAACTTCTTCTCTACTTCTAACCCTCTTATTCACTCCAGGAAAATCTCTATGTATTTCCCAAAGGACAGTTTCCCCCTCTCATCCTTTAATTTAGTTTCTCTTAATCCTAGAACAATAATCTCTTTTCCTCCATCAACATTATCTCTTATCTCTTTTCTTCTTTTTTCGCACCTCTGATATTCAGTGTTCTTCAACACGTGAGAACTCCTCTCCCTTCCAGTCATCACTTTTGTTACCACTTATTCATTAGTTCATGCAAACTGGGTGACTATGGTAGAACCCACTTTCTGAAGATACTACCAACTCCTGAAAGCCCCACACCCTCTATACTAGCAGAAACCACTTCTCACAGCCTAGCAACCCCACCAAGAATTTTCTTTTACTACCCAGCTTCTCTTAAAACCTGCCTGTCAACTTAAAACCTCAAATCCCACTCACTGAATCTGCAATAAATTTTTTCAACAATTAACAATTTAATTTAAACCTAACTAAAATATACTATTATGCTAAATTTGCCGGCTTACTCTAAAAAAAAAAAAACTTGTAAACTTGTTCACTTACATTGATCTTTTCATGGAAGGTTGCTTTAAATTAAAACACAAATATAAAAAACACAACCACTTTAAATGACTAATTAATTATCTTTCACAATTAAAACACAAGTTGAAAAAAAATAAAATTACAATTTACGTAACGCACCACTTACAGAGCCTCCTGTCGAACGTCCTCTCAGGAACAAATAATTATATAATATATATATATATATATATATATATATATAATATATATATATATATATATATATATATATATATATATATATATATATATATATATATATATATATATATATATATATATATATATATAATTTTAATTTAATATATTTAAAAATAAACCACTTTTATTTTTTTTTAATAATAAAATAAGCTAATTAGGTTTCGTTATCAGAATCTTAAAAGAATGTTCTAGAAGAAAATTTTGGGAAACGAAACTCATTATATGGTATCGTAAGGATTCTCTCCCCTCCCTTATTTTTGGGGGTAAATATTTCCCATCTAAATTTTAAATAGAAGAGAGTCTTCTTTACAACCCCAAAAACCAGATGAAATTCTCCTGGTTAGATGGCGACCTTTTGAAACCTGGCTCCTCATTTCAACAACAAGACGTCACAGAAAAACTCCTCCCATTGTAAGCCTCTGCTGCCCGTAAGTAAACTTTCTCATTTTATGTAAACAAGTCGAACCAACACGATCATTCCCAAACCATTTACGCATTCTCAGAAGCATTTTCAAAATGTTAGACGTTATCAAACACTGACTAATGTTCCTCACGGGAATTCTTAGGAGTCATATAGCACCCTCAAGAACTGCCTCAAGAATTCTTGGAATTATCAAACACTGCCAAATGTTCGGGAATTCTTAGGAGTCATATAGCACCCTCAAGAACTGCCTCAAGAATTCTTGGAACTATCACACTCACAATTGTTCCTCGGGAATTCTTAGGAGTCATATAGCACCCTCAAGAACTGCCTCAAGAATTCTTGGAACTATCAACTTCACAAATTCTCGGGAATTCTTAAGAGTTATTACACTTTCAATACTAAAATAGACGTCTTCAAGATTTGCTAAGTGTTCTCAACCAGTGCTAAATAGAAGGGATATTTTTAGAAATTTAGAAATTGGATCACATCAATCAACTCTATCCACAATTTTGTTTTTCTCTCGTTGAAAACACACCTGCCACTTTAAATAAAGGAAAAAAATGTACGAAATCAAATTACCAACAGAGTTAACATCAAAAAAAATTTTTTTTTTTTTTTTTTTTTTTTATTTATTTATTTTTTTTTTTTTTTTTTTTTTTTTTTTTTTAAATTTTAATTTAATATATTTAGTTAAATAAACCACTTTTATTTTTCTTAATAATAAAATAAGCTAATTAGGTTTCGTTATCAGAATCTTAAAAGAATGTTCTAGAAGAAAATTTTGGGAAACGAAACTCCTTATATGGTATCGTAAGGATTCTCTCCCCTCCCTTATTTTTGGGGGTAAATATTTCCCATCTCCACCAGCCCACCTTGTCCGAAAAATGAGATCACTTGTTTTTGAAATCTCCACGGGACAGAGGTATTATTTTTGGTTCTCTTTTTTTTATATCTATTGTAAATTACAATTTTTTTTTTTTTTTTTTTTTTTATTAAATTTTTGTCCTCATTATTATCATTATTATTTTTATTATTATTAAATTATTACTTACTGTTGTTTTTATTTAATGGGTGTCTTTTTTTTTTTATTTATCGATTTACTTTAGGAAAAATACATGTGCTCTAGCCTTGGTTTAATAATTTCTAATAGCCATTAGTTTAAGTTACCATTTCTACCTATAATGATTTCATATTATTATTTATATTATCCCATTCATTTCATCCTGGTTAGGGTATAAATTTTATAATTTTATTTTAATCTTATATTTTGAATTACTTTAGTTAGGAAACTACCACGAGTTTTACCGAATAATCTTATCATTTATTTTTAAGGATATTATTATTATTATTATTATTATTATTATTATTATTATTATTATTATTATTATTATTATTATTATTATTATTATTATTAGAATTTGTTATCTCTCTCTCTCTCTCCCGCTCAGTTTATTTAAAAGTCGGTCTGTTTTCTTACCATCTCTCTCTCTCTCTCTCTCTCTCTCTCTCTCTCTCTCTCTCTCTCTCTCTCTCTCTCTCTCTCCCACGCTGGTTTTTATAAGAGTTTATTTTAACATCGGTCTGTTTTGATCTCTCTCTCTCTCTCTCTCTCTCTCTCTCTCTCTCTCTCTCTCTCTCTCTCTCTCTCTCTCTCTCTCTCTCTTTTTTTTTTTTTTTTTTTTTTTTTTTTTTTTTTTTTCTTTTTTTTTTTTTTTTTTTTTTTTTTTTTTTTTTTTTTTTTTTTTTTTTTATTTTTTATCATTATTTTCATTTGGTACTATATTGACTTTAGCCCCAATGGTATTACTAGAATTTTATCATTATTAATTTTATTTCCATCAATTTAATCTTATGAAAATCATTTTAATAAATAATTTTGATATATTTTAATTTAGTAATATTTTCTTTTGGGATGTTAGGTTGCTAAATGTTACTATTGTCAATTTCGTTTATTATAATTAGTTCAATATTGGTATGAGTTTTTATCATTTACTACGATATTATTTTCCATTCAGTTTTATTAATCAGTGTTTCATTAATGTTAATTTTGCTTTTACCATTTTTTTTTTCATTTAATTAATTGTGCTTATAATTTTAGGCTTATAGAATGGAGTTTGAATAATAAATTTTAAATAGAAGAGAGTCTTCTTTACAACCCCAAAAACCAGATGAAATTATCCTGGTTATATATATATATATATATTATATATATATATATATATATATATATATATATATATATATATATATATATATATATATATATATATATATATATATATATATATATATATATATATATATATATATATATATATATATATATATATACCCATTTTGAGGTTTTGTTCACTTAGTCGTGCTATTTTCAAAAGTGTGATCGAAAATGTTCTATCTGTCCAGGAAGTGTTCCTTTTTTTACCTTAAATTTAGCGAAAATCGGTTAATGGAACGAAATATTTTACTTGTCATTTACAGCAAATTTTTAAAAAGTATTTATTACAAAAATTACAAACATAATTTTCTATCGCCTTTATTCTAATGTTGATCCAGAAAAGCCCTGTTTTGATTCCGGGAGTGGCATAAATTGCTCCATGTACCATGTCAGATGCTCCAGTCACCAGTTTTACACATTTTTCCACTCCCTGTGTGTGGCACGGTATGGTGATATGATAATGATGTTGCATAAAGTTATTAAGCTTTTCATCAGACAGTTTCCATGTCAAAGATAGCTCGAACCTGCACTGATCTTTAGGAGACAGTAGGTCTTTCAGTGTTTGACAGCTGTAAGCGATGTGCGGTGAACGAAATTCTCTGATATAATGTTGACTTTGACCTGGTTGTTGCCTTATTGCCTTAAGAGTATCGATAGCAACCTTTCTGTTTTCTTCTTCATCGTCTGCTAACATTGTCAGTCGCACATTTTCGTGGTGAGCCTAGTTACCATTTCTTTTGATGACAGGCAATGTTATACTGGCAATGCTTGATGACAGCTGTCTTTTGATTTTAATCTGTTGCAGCAAATGCTTTGGGCCATCAGTGAATCTGGGTCTGCATTTTGTTCGAAATCACGTTGGTGCATAGAAACCACAACAAACTTCGCCAATGACAGCCATTCTGCAGTAGGTGTTGCTGTTGCTATGTAGAGGCAACAAATTCTACTGGCAGTAGTAACCCACCTTGCCGATGACTTAATCCCAGGTTTTTCATGCATTAGATCCTCAGTAACAATACCAGTTCTTATAGCTGTTACAACTCTGTAGAGGAATTTGTGATCTCTATTAACATCGTCTATGTATGTCAAAATCAGGAAGTGGTTCCAGACTGCAAATGTAAAGGTCTCACATATACTTAGAGCTTTGTCAACAGGTCCCATCCACTGAGTGGAACTTTCACTGGGACCTAAGAGCTTTTAACACAGATGGCGTAGATAGAGTTCATTCAAATGCAGACTGCATATGAACCACTGCAGAGGTTTATCTAGCTGCTGCCGTAAGAGATGAATTGCTCCACCTTTAGGACCAGAGTTGAAAAGTGTGCTGTCAGCTCCAACTGCAATGATGCTATCAACATATATAATTTTTATCTTAGGATCAATGATTGCTGTTTTCTCTTTCAAGATTAGAAGATTGGTGTTTTCGTCATGAGATGGCAAGAGCATTTTGTTTTATTTCACTAAGGGAAATACTTATGAATTAAATAACTCTTGGACTGTGTAGATTTTTCGCCTGGAAAATGTAATAGACAAAAACCGTATGTAAACATATTTATTACTTTGCCAATCACACTTCAAAACACACACACACACACACACACACACACATATATATATATATATATATATATATATATATATATATATATATATATATATATATATATATATATATATATATATATATATATATATATATATATATATATATATATATATATATATATATATATATAGTTTTCAACTAATGGGCATTACCAGATCCGAGGAAGGGAATTTGATAAGAATTTTCTTCCGAAAATTCGTATGAGGTATCGAACCAGAAAATCAATCACTGTTCCATTTTGTCACTCTAAAATCCTTGTCCTATCATAGCCCATCATTCTGTAGTAATTCTGAGAGTAATTAATTTCTTTTATGAATTACTCTCCTAATCCCAATCCATGATTGAAAATAATGAACCTAAATGACTTAAATATTCTAATTTTTATTTTGGAGGAAGATATAAAGCACCCTTAGTGACTACAAATTCATAACAGTTATTGATAAACATATCATAACAGTTATTGAATTTAGAAATAAAACAAATATATAGTGAGTCATTTTTCAAGAATATAAACCATTTTCCCATTTTAATTCACTTATTTTAAAATAATGAAATTATCGATGCATTCCCTTATGAAAATTACCATGATAACCAAGGGTGTAACAAATTTGAAGTTCAGAAGGTAATTTTGACTTACAAACAGCAAGTACTCTTTAGATATCTCATTTTCAAAGAACCTCATCAGATCTTTCAGGACCTTCCACACCTCCTTGGAAAGAGGATTAAAGAAAGATATGATAGATCTCGTTAAATTCCTATCGTTCTGGTGAGCATGATGTTTCCTTCTGATTCTTTCCTTGATCCTTCGTCAATGCTGAGAAGAACACTCCCTTGTACTTTTCCTTATGATTTACTGACTCCGATTTTGATTTGAAATAATTTTACCTAATGGAAAAAGAAAACGTTTGAAGTTTGTGCTTGTTTAATACTTGCCATATTTGTTACTTATAAAAAGAAATTCTATGACATAATAATTTCTTTTCACATCTTTTTTTTTAACTTTTTGGATTTTCTCTGTAAACTATATATATATATATATATATATATATATATATATATATATATATATATATATATATATATATATATATATATATATATATATATATATATAATATATATATATATATATATATATATATATATAGAGAGAGAGAAAATTAATATATCTGCTATTGGACTCGAACCAACAACCTTTAAGATGGTAAGCCTAGCGCGCTGACTACTCTGCTACTGCAATACAAAATGGTGTGGCATTGGAACTTGCTCATGATTTACATTCGCGACGTCAAGCATAAAGGACTCCCCCTACTGCATCACGAGCAAGGGGCAACGGGGTCAAAGGTCGAATCCATCACTCGCAGACAGTTATATACAAGACTTACCATCTTAAAGGTTGTTGGTTCGAGTCCAGTAGCAGACATTGATTTTCTATATAGAAAATAGTCTGTGAGAGGTTATAGCAAACTATAAAATCATATATATATATATAATATATATATATATATATATATATATATATATATATATATATATATATATATATATATATATATATATATGTGCGTGTGTGTGTGTGTGTGTGTGTATGTGTGTGTGTAAAGTTGCCCGTTCCATACTAATCTAACTTAATCATTCACAAACCTTTTTGTTATTTCTCCATGGTCAATAGCTCTCTTGCAAAATATCTTTCACTTCGAGTGTCATTTTAACTTTGCTTAGCACAATTTTGCACTTCCTGTCCATTGAGATGTTTTCACATCCATCATTATTTTTGTGTTATTTGTTAACATATCAAATTTATCACTGATTTATGGGAAAAGTTCCCATTATATAAGGTTCCAGTTATACTAACTACATTTACATGACTCTAGTGAAGAAAATGATCGCTATTATCAGGTCGTTACTAACGGCAAAAATCACAAATCCCAACAATTACTCTCCTGAATAGTTAGTTTCTTTCATCCACAATCGAAGCAAACACCATTTCTTCATTATTTTCTCCATTTGACTCTCATTTCTTCAATCAACACTGCTTGCCATTCAGATATCCGTATAACAGTCAGATCATAATATATATATATATATATATAATATATATATATATATATATATATATATATATATATATATATATATATATATATATATATATATATATATATATATATATTGTGTAAAAGTTTGAAAAACTTTGGGATAATTCCGAAGCAATTATGGACTAAGACTGAAACGTAACTGTATACTTAATCAATGAGATGAAAGAAATTAAAACAATTATAAAGCACTAAGCTCAACTTCGCATCTAAATTCAAAGGAAAAGCGCCAAGAAAGGAAAACTTTTTTGCAAAGACGAAAAAAACTGTGGAACAAAGGTCAAGTTACCGTCTTTGAAGAGGAAGAAACTTGAAAGAAACAAAGAAGGATCATTTTCAGCTGTTACAATACACTTAATAACGAAAGCAACTTCTTCCTTAATGTTAAACTCTTCAGAGATTATTAAACTTCCTTTTGTATTACAATAACCTCAGACCTCTTTATATATATATATATATATATATATATATATATATATATATATATATATATATATATATATATATATATATATATATATATATATATATATATATATATATATATATATATATATATATATATATATATATATATATATATATATATTGAGGTTTATTACATATGTAAATTACCTGCTTGAAGGCCTAACTGACTCATATTTTAATTGTAAAATGTGTAAATTAAAAAAATAATCAGTGTAAAAGAAAAGAAAAATGTAAATGTTTAGTAAAACTAGAATCACTTGAAGAAATAAAAGAGAATAGATAGACTAAGCTGATAAATCCGTAATAACCCCCCATTCACCTTCCTTTGAAGAAGAATTTGCTCCATCTTACAGAATCTCAAGCTGCAGTTAAATATTTATTCAAAAATTTCACAAGTTTAGATTCGAAACATGATACAAGTTTCAAAAGTGATTCTCAGCCATTTAGGAATATCCGAAACATATCGCAGTAGTGCATTTCAAATAACATTTCCATCACAATAATTAAGAAAACACTATTTAAGTAAAGTTAATACAAAAGATAATTTATCAGAATTTACTAAATGTTGAAATAAATAGATAAAAGAATTTAAGGGAAACTTTCAATAGATTGAGATTTCAAAATTCTATAAGACAATTTCAAAGATATTTCATAAAAGCTTCGACGAAACGATAGTTAAAAAGATATAACCAACTAAGTGATTGAAAGAAAGCAAGTTTATGAAATCTTTTTTTCAGACCATTTACTTGAGAAGCCTCGAGTGCATTCTCATCAATATCAAAAATAATAAAATAGCAGATGGTAAATCCTGTGTATCTAGAAATATTTCAAATTAACTAAATGATTTTTAAATTTTTGGTCTTATATATATATATATATATATATATATATATATATATATATATATATATATATATATATATATATATATATATATATATATATATATATATATATATATATATATATATATATATATATATATTATATATTTAGTAAGCATCGATCTTGGAGAAGATGCCAGTGTTAGCTAGAACATTACTATCTGAGCCCTATTTTGAGGGAATTAAGAGGAAATTGGGGGAACAACTGATGAAAATTTAATCCAACGCTTTTTCCTGGGCCCTATTTTAATCACTTTACTTCGTAAATTATAATAGCTAATTTAATGTATTTAATCCTTTTACCATTTACGCCTTGATCCTTTTTCACACCTTTAGACCTTTTTCCAACTGTATGTGCAACTATCCCCTTTGGCACTATCCTGCCGATTTCTACGCTCTTTCTTGATCTATTTCTAGCTTTGTCTAGCTTAATGTAATCAATGTAATCCTCCTCACTCAATGGCACGTTTCACGAGGGAGCAAGGGGAGTGTCAGCGACATCTGCCATTGAGGGTAAGGCACCCTCGGTGATGATGTCACACACATGTGAGCGAGTGCATGCGCGCCCATACACACACCTGACAATATGACGTCATGACACTGGGCCATTATGAAACTATGACGTCATCTGCTCGTCAACTTGAATTTTTATCCACGTGGTTTTCTCTGCCATCTTAGATTTTCCCTTGACTCCTCTATTTTGAAATTTTAACGCCTCTTTTTTTTTTTCCTTAATCGTAGCTCCATCTTTTGAGTAAAAATTGAACATCTAATATTCTCAAACCAAAATACAAATTAAAACTTTCGAAAGACCAAGATTCGAAAACACACCCTCTGATTTGAAATCCAGCACTTTACCACCACACCAAAGAGGATCATTCCTTAGAAAGCACAATTTCTTCTATTTATTTCCAACTTTTTCCCTTCTTCTTCTCTCATATCCTTTATGTAATTTAAAGTAATTCATTGCTTTGTTGATTGCATCACTACTACGTTATCGTTGATATAAATTTTTCGATAAAAATTACATAATCACTGTTATTACGTAATATTTTTACTTAACAAGCATTGTTACCAAATATATTTTTATTATATTATTATGATGTCATCAGCATCAAGTGCTTTGAATCCAAAGGAGTCAGATGATTTTCAGAATTGTATCCGGAACTCGGCTCGGAAATAAAGTGAGTGCGGAATAACACAACGCACGACCTCGTAAGCATACATACACACTCAAAATGATAAAAGAATTAGAGACATTTTGAATATTAGCAGTTAACTACTTTATATTGAAAATTTTCAACACTTCATATGTGCATCTTTTAATACCTAGCATCATCATCATCATCATCATCATCATCATCATCATCATCATCATCATTACCATCATCATCATCATCATCATCATCGTGTTTTCATACACGAATGCTTATATCCATATTGAGACGTCATATTTTTTCTTTGAGAGTTTTTCTTTCAAGTCATAACCTGATTCTCGGAACTATTTTCTTAAGTTTGTTTTTATCTCATATATTTAGCATATTTCTAAACATCTTTAGTAAGTACAGCATAAACATTTGTCCTGGCGTCACAACAACGTGGCTGATATTTGTTTTATAGACAACCAATATCTGATATTTTCCTGCTTATGACTCGCTTCATTTACACATAACAATGTGTAAATCGTGCCTCAATCAATTGTTTCATGTTCAAGACGTAATTCTATAACAATATTTAATGTATTTATAAATATAAAAAAATCTTAGTACATAATAAATCAATTTCTTAAAATGATATCATACAAGCGAAGACCTTATTACTTAATATTATGCATATAATTCCCATCTCCTGCCTCTACTACTTTAACGGAATCATGATGTCATCCATATACGTCTTCTTAGATATTCATCCCGTTTTCTTCAAACTAAACTTAAAATTATATTAATTATATTACATTTTCTGAATTCTGTTTTAAACTATGAATTTAGCAAATTATTTTTAAACATTTAAATTTACATTTTCTTTATTTCATTCAGGTTATAACTTTACAAAGTTATTTTTACCTTTTTTAATAATAAATTGTTTTGTAACACAAATCTTTTTCAATTTTTATTTTTAGCTAAACACTTTTCTAAATAATTTTTCGCAAAGCACATAAAGACTAATTCATCTAACATACACCCACATAAATGCACACACACAAACACAAATTCATATAAATACACTCAAACATATTCACACATAAACATAATCATGATCAAATGAATTCATTTGTAGACGCATATATATATATATATATATATATATATATATATATATATATATATATATATATATATATATATATATATATATATATATATATATATATATATATATATATATATGAACCGACCGGGGCCCCAGCCCCATCTAAAAATTTGGGAAAACTGGGGTTTGCCTGCCGGGGTTTAAAAGGCAAATTATACTTAAGGGGACAGTCCAATTTCAAAAAAAAAATAAATAAATAAATAATAATAATAATTTTCAGCCTATCCTCCCGAAATTTTCAGTGTATATAGCTTTTTTCCCAGTGAAAAATGTCCATTTCTAGCGTTTTTTCTGAGTTTATAACTCTTAAAAAGTTTTTTTTTTTTTTCTTTTTTTTTTTTCGAAATTTGACTCTTATGCAAATGAATGACGGGGCTAAACCACTTTTCAGAATGACCTTTTGGATTATATATTTAGAATTCTATGGGCTAGAAAAGCTTTTAATAGACTTTTGTTTCCAGATTTATATAAAAAAAATGTTATAAACCCAAAACTGACCAACTATCGAAATTTTTTTTTTTTTTTTAAATCCACCTTTTCGGAATTTTTTTTTTTTATAAAATATTATAACATCTTATTTTTGTTGTGTATAGAGGAGGGATGGGGCTACAAATTCCTCTCTATACTTTTTCCGATGCGAGTCGTTGGTTTCGAGATATAGTCTCTCAAAAAAGGTCAATTTTTGACCAAATTTCAAAAATTCTCAAAGTTTGAGAGTCTATATCTCGCTTCAAACATAGTATTTTATAATACTCTAAATAAAAGTTGTTGCCCTGTCCCTCTTCTAAACAACAATATCCAAAAATTAAAAAATTAGTAGGTAGTGTTTTTTTTTAATTAATTTTTTCTCCTGAAGGGTACGATTTTGTCAAATTTTTTTCAAGTTTATAACTTTTTTCCTAGACGTCATATGAAAAATCTGTTTCTACTAATGCAAAAAATTGGGGCTGAGATTATTCATTTAATTTTCAGCTCATGTAGACCAGTGGTTTGACCCCGCTATTCATTGTTTTTAAAAACGTTGGGTCCAAATAACCTTCAAACCATTATAGGCTCAGAAAAATGCTCGAAATCAACTCAGAACTTCGATAAAAAATGTATATATCCTGAAAATTTCAGTTCAATCAGTCAAATATTAATAAAAAAAAATTTCAAACAAAATAAATAGAATAAAAAAATTTTAAGATTGTTTTTTTTTTATATTTTCCTATTCTTTTTTGTTTCTTTTGACCACTCCTTTTCTGCTAGTGAATGTTCATCTTTCTGTTTTGATTTTAGATGCCCCCATAAAGATTTGATTGAAAAATATTTACTTGGGGCACCAGGAGATCCTCTTCGAATTTCCTGACTGCAGATGTTACATTTAGCTATTTCGAGCATATCCTGAAACATTGTAAAGTACTCCCATACAGCTGAAGCTAATCTTTTAGCCATATTGACTGAAAATATAAACAATATAATAATTTTGAAATAATGTAGCTAAATGATCAAGTTTGATACATAGCAGTAAAATTACAAACATATGTATATATACATATTATTGATAATTTTATATCTTACATTTGTTCAAACTTTACCTTAGGGTCTTACCTAGGTAGACCTGTTTAACCACTATTGTGAGTCAGAAAAAAAAAAAAATTCAAATATTTCTGTACTTTTTTAAAAATTTATTATAAAAATTTTGTAATTTTCTGAAAAATTTTCTGAGAAAATGCATATAATCATAATATTAGTGAATGTTGGCTATTCTACTCCTTCCTTATGATTAAATAAATCTCAATTAAATTAATATCTAATTCTCTTAATTAACCTAAAATTTCAGTTCTTTTGCCCTCTATAAATTTTAGGCAACCCCTGCAAAATTCCTGCCCCGGTCGGTCCATATATATATATATATATATATATATATATATATATATATATATATATATATATATATATATATATATATATATATATATATATATATATATATATATATTCGCATACAAGCGCATACACATTCATCATACATACTCACACATCAACATTAATGCTCAAATGAACTTACACGTAGATACGTTTATACACATGCACACATGTACACACGCATACTTACAAATAATCACACTCACACATAAATTCAAGTGTGCATATGCACACATACACACACATACTTACAAATAATCACACTCACACACAAACTTCAGCGCACACATGCACACATTTGTACACGCATACTCACAAATAATATCAATCAAGCACACAAACTCAAACATGAACAAACACATACACGTGCACGCGCACACATCTTAGTACTTAAACATTATGATATTCCCTCTTTCAATCTTTATAAATTCATCCCTTTTTCTGTTAAAGTCCTCTCATTAAAATTATTTGAAGAACTCTTTTCCTTTGAACGACACCTTCATCAGATTAATTTCTAAGTTTCAACTCATCCCTCCTTCCATGAAAATTGTCCCTCAATTTTTCCACATATGAATTTACCTCCTTTTATTTACAATCAATCAATTTCTAATATTGCTACCTCTCATTTCATTTTCATATATACCTCTTTCAAAAATGGTGTTTGATATTTCCGATAACTAATCTCTTTACCATCCCCACATATCACGTATATTTTTATCTGAACGACTAGCGAGACAGAAAAGAGAATCGGGTGTACAATCTTGCGCTTACACCATGACTGTACAAAATCATTCATCTTACATACGTAAGTCCTACAAGTTTGTACTCTAATCCCTGTTACGTCATCCATCAACCACCATGGATATTTTTTACCACGCTGATTCTCGTTGCTTTCTTGAATCTTAAACACGTTGGATATATCCCCATTCAAATTTTTCATCTTCGATTCTTATACTCAATCTTGAAATTTTAAACACATGCATTCTTCACAGAAGCCAGCTTGGTGTTTCTTCATTCAAGGCGTCATCACGTGGCATCAAATTTAGCAACACTAGCAATGACCTAAATCTTCATCTTTTTTCATCATCATGGATAACATCACATGAACCATTATTATCATATATTTGTTATTCAAAATTATCTTATTTCACAAACAAAACAAAAAATATATATCTGCCCTTTGAGAAATCTCGAAACAAGGTATAACATAAACGTATTATCAGACACAAAATATTAAAACACCATGTGAATTCTTCTTATATCCCATTATATTAATATATTCAAAGTATTTGGACCTAATTTTTTACTAGAAATGTCGTTCTGTTTTCATATTTATCATACCTTACGATATTATATAAAATTATGATTTCATATTTCATGATTATCACATATACATAGTATTATATTACATAATAAACTTACAGATATTTGGTAGCAGTGCTTGTTGTGTAAAAATGTTACGTAATAACAGTGATTACATAATTTTAATGAAACAATGGATGATGCCAAACGATGACATAAAAATGATTATATAATCAACAACGTAATGAATTTCTTTAAGTTACATAAAGTATATGAGAGAAGAGGACGGGAGAGTGTTGTGCATAAATAGAACAAATTGTGCTTCCTAAGGAATGATCTTCTTTGGTTATGTCGTAACGTGCTGGATTTCAAATCAGAGGGCGAGTTTTCGAATCCTGGTCTCTCGAAAGCTTTGAATTTATGTCTTGGTTTAGGAATGATAGCTCAATTTCACTCAGATAGCGCTACGATGAAGCAAAAAAGGTGTTAAAATTTCAAAATGCTGCTATGGTGAAGTCAAGAGAAATTCAAGATGGTGGACGGATGATATACGTGTAGTTTCATGATAGCTCAGTGTCTTGACATCAGTGTCAGGATAATTTGTGTTTACGTGTGCTCATGCGCACATGTGTGTCACGTCACCAACGAGAGTGCGATTCCCATTTCTTGTTGACACCGGCACTCCTCTCGTCCCGAGGGAAATGCCAAAAGGAGAGGGTGACACGTGCTATGTGAGAAGGAGAATGCTAGAAATACCTCAAGAAAGAGTTTGAAAACTGGCAGGAAAGAGCCAAAATGGATGGTGGCACTTGCCTGGAGGCATGTGCAATGGGATAAAAGGTCAAAAGCTGCGAAAAAGGGGCAGAGCGTAAAAGATTTAAAGGATTAAAATCATTAATTAGGTGTGCTTGTTAACCGATTAAGGGGATTAGCTTAATTAATTAAGGAATTAGCTGGATTAAGAGGATTAACTTAGGCGCAGAAAAAAGGGTGCGGCATTTTCTCTCTCATTTCCTCTAAATTCCATCTCAATAATATATATATATATATATATATATATATATATATATATATATATATATATATATATATATATATATATATATATATATATATATATATATATATATATATATATATATATATATATACCTAGCAAGCGACAGGTCCATGGTTTGAGGCCTGTTCGGAGCGTGAAATATGAGCGGTTTCTCCTTGCTCTTAACTCAGAAAGACTCAAGTCGTTAAAACTAGTAAATTAGTGAAGTGCTCTTGTCACTGATTGGAAATAATCTCCAGCACCCGCATTGGGCCTGGCTGAGTACACAAAGAGTCGTCTCATCCGACAAATGTAACTTATGCGAAGCCGTTTTCTCTAAAATAAAGCATACATATGAAAAATTTCCCAAATCATGGTTTACCAAATCCCTAAATCCAACTGTTCACAAAAATAGTCGAGTTAATGAAGCAAGGGATAGGCGCACTGTAAGTTTCTCCTTAATTCCACGCTAATATGTGCGACTTCACTTCGATTATTGACATCAACACCAACAAATGTACACTCTGATTCCCACACCGATTTCTTGAATTTTTGGCCACAAAATTAATAAATATTATCCTGCCGATTCCCGTTAATAATTTTATTCTTTTACTTGAAATGTGTTTGAAACAAAATGTTTTTTCATTTAACAACAAATTTTACGGACAAATTTTTGGTGCTGGCATGGGCAGCAGTCTCAGTCCAATTGTTGCCAACATATATATATGGAATTTTTCGAGTCTTTATTGTTACCAAACATACCTTCCTTCCATTCAATCTTTTCTTGGTTCAGATACGTAGATGACGTAATTGCAGTTGTTCCTAGTGATTTCCCTGTAATTGATTTCATCTCTCAAATGAATGATTTGACTCCCTCAATAAAATTCACATTTGAATGTCAAATTAATAACCACATTACATTTTTAGATCTGAATATTCTGCAAAGTAACACATCTCTTACATTTAAAATATTTAGAAAACCGACCTCCAAAAACCAGCTTTTACATTCTTTCTCCGACCACCCTGACTATATCAAAAAGAACATAATCTTCAATTCCTTCTCTCGATCGTTTTTACTCACAGATCCTTGCTTTATAGATGAAGAAAAAATATTTGTTTTCCAACTTTTCTTGAACCTCGGATATTCACATGACTACATCCAAACGCAATACCGAAAAGCACGTTTAAACTTTTATAATTGTCATAATCCGTCTATTCCTGTCCAGCCCCAAAATATAATCATACTTCCTTATGCAAAATCATTACTATGTTTGAAATTTATGTTGAAAAACACTCTTAACATTAACCTTATTTTTACGTTCCCTGACACTTTGCATTCAAATTTAATTAAGAACAACACATCCAAAATAGTACCAGCAGGAGGCGTGTATAAAGTTGATTGTGACACTTGTAACAAATCTTATATTGGTGAGACTTTAAAGACTTTGCATGTTCGCATCTCGCAACATAAAGCAGATATTCAAAGACAAAATCTTAGTAATGCCTTTTTTTCACACATCACTGAAAATCATATTATCAATTGGAATAGTTCTCGGTTCATTTATCTTTCAAAAAATAAAAATATCTTAAGACTGGTTGAATCATTTTTTATAAAAAATAGTAACAATTTTAATTCTTCCACCGGTTTCTTTGAATTGGATGATTTTACTTTTAATTTTTTAAAGACACTTTTATGATTTTGGTTTTTTAAAATTATTTATGCGCTTGCGCCCTTTCCATTTGTCTGTTCGTTTGTTTGGTACATCTTAGCCTCTATATAAGCAAGTACTCTGATTCTTCGCATTCTTTCTTAACTTCTTTTAATCTTGTCGCACCAGATGAGGAGGACATAGTTCCTTGAAATATTGTGTGTTTTAAATTTTTATTTCTATTTCTGCTTTTTTTTTTTTTTTAACACTTTAGTTAATTCCCCATTTTTTTTTTTTTTTTTTTTTTTTTTTTTTTTTTTATTTAGTGGTTTTATAGTTACTATTAATAATAGAGTACGAGTGAATTAGTTCTCTTTAAAAGTCGTTTTAATATATATATATATATATATATATATATATATATATATATATATATATATATATATATATATATATATATATATATATATATATATATATATATATATATATATATATACAAAAGATGCTTAAAGTTTGTTCCAAACTATAAAAAATAACTCATCTAAAATGTGTCCATTTCAGACTCAGTCCCATCACCTTCAGTGCCTTTTCAATTTGCCTTGATGTGGAGGAGTAAAATTCGATGCAATATTACACTTTATTTCCTCCAATATAATCTTGACAGCTACGTACCACTCCGAGTTTAAAGTGAAGGTGCTTTGGGCTCATGTCATAAGCAAATCAAATTCATCAAAGATATTGCTGAACATCGATTCAAAGCTCTTTTCATTCCCTTTGTATGGCTTTGGTTGCTTTAGCAAGTAGTTGACTAAGTTTTTGGCATAGTTAAATTTTTGCATCTCTCGTTGCATTTCCACGAGATTGTCCTTGAGGAGAAAGAGGTTTGGCAATAGAACTCACGCGTACGCATTCTTCTCATCCTGCAACATATCCAGCCTAACAGCAGTAGGCGTCATTATTTCGATGCACTTAGCTATTACCTCTTTATCAGTTTTATTAAATACTGGAAGACAAGTCTTTTGTTCCATACAAATGTTGTCGATTTGTGTCATGCTAGAAACGTATAGGGAGTTCCAGTGAGTAATACTTGGTGTTTTAAGCTTTGTTCCCAACTCCCTCTTGATTCTCGCAGCAGTTGTAGTTTTTCTATTTTGGTCATACCACAATGCCTGTGCTTTGGAAAGTGTCTTATTAAATGGATCCTTGGCACCAGAGGACCAGCGAGGAACTTTCGAAACATCCTAGTAGCCAAGATGTTTAATGTCAGTGAAATGCAACGATGATGTTTAAATAGGCTAAGGGCATCATGTTCTTCAAGCAGATTTTCTAGCTGAAAAGGATTTGTCAGTAGAACCTCTGGGTCTTTAGGAGTAATCACTATCTCTGGAATCGGTACCTGTATACAATCGGTACTTTCTTCTTCGTCACCCGTTTCTGCATGAACATCCACCCGAAAGGCTGCACAGAAATTTGCACCGTTATCTGTTGTAATGCAGACAACCTGAAGATAAAATTTTATAATTTAGTAGTTTCCTTGTTAATTTTTAGATATACATTTTTTTCAGTATTGCGTTATTACATATTGATTTTTACTGACCTTATGCTGAATGCCAAATTGTTGATGGATATATATCGATATTGATATTTTTTTCAATAGTATCGAAAAAATATTGATGATATTTTTCAGTTGATATATTGATATTTTATCCATAATGTCGAATCAAATGTTTTTTTTTTTTTTTTTTTTTTTAATTCTAAATATTTTCAGCAGTTTTCTTTTTTTATAAAATAAAATTTAAGCAAAATGTGTGTACTTTTCAGGCGCGTCCAAATTGCATGATGGGGACATTTTGTCTGACTCAGGAGGAAGAAAGAAGGAGGTCAGATCATATAAGAGAAGAAGTAGAGGTCCATAGGCATATTATAGGGGAAAAACAATTTTCATAAAATATACTTATTGCGTATTTTACTTTTCAAATTAGATACTTATAAAAAGTAATGAAAGTATCCTATATATTACAGGACAATACTAGTTTTGATGTTAAGGTTAAATCTTTAATTAAATTTTAATTTAGAAATGTTTAAGTTTATATACGAAGATTTTCTACTTTATTCGAAGTTTTATTCCCTCTGTAAAATCACCTCCACTGCTAATTCAGGGCCATGATTAGTGTTTACTTTAAAAAAAAATTATATATATATATATATATATATATATATATATATATATATATATATTATATATATATATATATATATATATATATATATATATATATATATATATATATTTTTCAAAAAATAGTATCGAGGGCAATTTGAAATTTTTTAAAATATCAATTATCGACATATCAATATTTTTTATATATCGGCATCCCTAGTTTAAGTTTTAACTTTTAATTACATTGTACCTCATAAAAGTAATAAAATTTGGATGATTAAATAAGAAAGAAACTGAAATATAAGCCCAAAATTGTTTTTTAAGAAAAATGACAAAGCGCAAATTGGTAAGCGCTATTTTCAAAAAACTTGCGCAAAAGCGCAAATTATTTAGATAGAGCGCAAATTTGCGCTTTTGCGCTCTTAAAAAAGTTGTTGAGCGCAAAATGCAAAAGCGCAATTTTAGAAATTTTCGCGCAAACGCAAAAGCGCAAATTTTTTACCTAAAGCGCAAATTGCGCTTTTGCGCTTTGCGCCTTCATTTGCGCTTATACCCACCTCTGATATATATATATATATATATATATATATATATATATATATATATATATATATATATATATATATATATATATATATATATATATATATATATATATATATATATATATATATTATATATATATATATTCTTACAAATTATAATGAGGAGAAAAAATACGATCTATCCAATAAAAACATGTAAATAAAAAAGACTCCCCTTTCCCCTCCTACCCCATTAACGATTTTAGAATCATATTAATGGTCTAATTAGGTCAACAACAAACAATCTGAATAGATACTCCTCTTACTGAAAAAAAGAGTAAGTAGAAGCAAAAGAAAGCTTAATAAATACATTATGTTAAAGTAAACGGCATCAGACCTCGCTGAAAAGCCACATTCTAAAATCGCAACAAAAAAGAAAGATAATAACGGTAGTATTCAAAAACCAAATATATGAAAAAATCATGTCAGTTGAAGATTAAAAAAAAAAATAAAAAAAGCAATAATAGTACAAATGCATATACATTTAGATATGTATACATAAATATTTAAAAGCATTCATACATAAATGTACTTACATATGCACAAATATATGTTCATGTTCATAACCACATCAGCATGAAAATATTCACACTTTCATAAACACACTCACGCACATCCACAAACACACATACACGCACACACCCACATCCACATATATATATATATATATATATATATATATATATATATATATATATATATATATATATATATATATATATATATATATATATATATATATATATATATAATATATATAATATATATATATATATATATATATATATATATATATATATTATATATATATATATATATATATATATATATATATATATATATATATATATATATATATATATATATATATATAGTGTAAAATCGTATATAAATAAATCATATTTTCATTCACCCATACACACACATACGTAAATGAATAAATCCGCCAAATTCAGCTTCAATATGCTAATTATATAAACTTTAAATGGTAATGATAATAATAATCATTATTATTATTATTATTGTTAGTATTATAAAGTATTATTATTATGAAAAGAACATATTTATTAATGTAATATATATATATATATATATATATATATATATATATATATATATATATATATATATATATATATATATATATATATATATATATAATATATATATATATATATATATATATATATATATATATGAATGAAGGAGATGGAGAAAGTGGGTCGTCAAGTCTTTTATTTGGTGTTCTTTTCATCTCTTCTTAATTGCCTTCAAGTTTGACAGAAAAAAATGAGACATTCTGCCAACGATTCTTTAACCCTTTTTTTTTTTATTCTTATTTAGTGTGTTTGGACCCCTCATATATTACGATTTAATTTGATTCCCTCTTTTTTCCTCTCTCGAATTTAATTATTTGGGTTGAACGTGCATGGAAGAATTTTTGGTTCTCTTCGGGTTAATTATGCATTCAGGACAGAGCGAAGGTGTTAAGGTTTCTTTTTCCTTTTTCTTTTTAGTGCAAGTACGTATTCATGAGCAGATTTGCTCATCTACAATGGATAATTATAATTCTCTCCATAAACGAAATACTGATATATTAGAGTTCTATTCTACATATTTTACCGGTTAATTAAAAATTTTTTAAGTTTTATTTTTGTTGCCAATAACGTTTTATCTTTATCCAGATTTTTTTTAGAGAACTTGATTAAAAAAAATATATATATATATATATATATATATATATATATATATATATATATATATATATATATATATATATATATATATATATATATATATATATATATATATATATATATATATATATATATATCATTCTCTTCTCGTTTCTGTTTTTAATTCCTTTAATAAGGAAAATCTCATAAGTTCTAATTTGTGAGACGATTTGCCAGTTAAATTATCTGCTTATTTGTCTTTCTAATTATAACTGCTCAAACAATCAATTAGTGTACAATTAGATCGAAGGAAATAAGAAATAAGGAAATCAGCTAAATCATAAACTTTACTGTGTAGAAACAAAATCATAAAGTAATAAACGAAAGAGATTTACATAAAAATTTACACAAAGAACAATGTTCAACTTTTATATATAAATTAAAAAAATATAAACTCATTAATAAAATGCTCAAATAATAAAACAAACTAATTAAGCAATCCTTAATTAAGACATCAGCAGTAACAAAAGTTTTAAAAGTAATTTTTAAATCTAAATTTGAATTTATTTCAGTAGCAATAAATACTTGATTTTTTTAATATAATGTAATAGCATTACATGCGCCTTACATGAAAATTCACCTAAAAAGCTTGTAAATATAGTGAACAATGAATTTTAATTGCATTAAAAATAGTTTATTTCATGCGAACATAATCGAATTCGTGTTCCCGAGAGCGGCAAATTTTTCACTCAAGAAAAGCAGAAAATTGAAATTTGTCATCCATTTTTTAATCAATTATTATAAAATTTGTTGATTTTCTAGAGTAGGAAAAAATGAGAGAGAGAGAGAGAGAGAGAGAGAGAGAGAGAGAGAGAGAGAGAGAGAGAGAGAGAGAGATTTATGGAAGGGGAAGGGACAGTGAAGTAGGATATGGAAAAATGCTCTAATGCAATAGGACTAAATTGAGAATGGATTATTATTCCTTTGTTCTATGTTCCAATTCCTAAAGAAAATCTAATTTCAGGCTGGTTGATGAGTTGCGCTTCTAAATTTTATCCTTTTCTCTCTCTCTCTCTCTCTCTCTCTCTCTCTCTCTCTCTCTCTCTCTCTCTCTCTCTCTCTCTCTCTCTCTCTCTCTCTCTCTCTCTCTCTCTCTCTCTCTCTCTCTCTCTCTCTCTCTCTCTCTCTCTCTCTCTCTCTCTCTCTCTCTCTCTCTCTCTCTCTCTCTCTCTCTCTCTCTCTCTCTCTCTCTCTCAGATTGTGCAAGCTGATTTCCAAGAGATTTTTTTTTTTTTAAATAAAAAAACGAGAATTGAAAATTCAATTATTTCCACAATGACTTTTTTTTCTTTAATCAGATATTAAATTATGTAATTTCGATCTAATGATAAAGAATGGCATTTGGAAAGCGCGACGCAGCGCGACGCGCAGCGACTCCTTTCCACAAAATCTCTTAAATTAAACTTTTAATATATGGTATCTGTTATACTTCAAAATATGAATAAATTTGAAAGCCGTTCTGTACATACAAAATAAATTGTTTTTTAAATGAGATTCAAATAATAATAATAACAATAATAATAATAATAATAATAATAATAATAATAATAATAATAATAATGATAATAATAATAATACTGTAGTAATAATAATAATAATTGATAACATTCTTTATTATCATTATTATTATTATTAGTATTATTATTATTATTATTATTATTATTATTATTATTATTATTATTATTATTATTATTATTATTATCATTATTTTTATTTTTATTATTATTATTATTATTAACTTTTTTCAGAAAAAGTCATTTTAAATACCAATTCAGAGTTAAATTAGATTAAATTCAAATTACTTTTGAAAAAGGAAATATTGTTCACGAAAATATAATTTAAAATTTATTTTTAATCTAGAGATTAGTCGAGAATCATTATATATATATATATATATATATATATATATATATATATATATATATATATATATATATATATATATATATATATATATATATATATATATATATATATATATATATATATACCATCAAAATAAACATTTCTTCTCACCCTCCATCGCCATACTGCCCTCTCAAGAAACACGAAACATGACCCCACCTATTACTAGATGGGGATTTTACTTTTCAACCCATGGCATGAATAAACACTAATCCACACCAAACGAAAGTCTGAGTCAATATTATATACTTTCTATATGAATTAACTATTTTTTTAAGAATAAAAAACCAACCTGAACAATACAATCAAACTTCCACATTCTTGATATAACTCTCTGTTCTTAGTGATTGTTCTTTTGAGTAATTTTGTTTATCCTGGGATTATAAGATAAAATATATTCTTTTAACGCGTTCAAGGGATATCTAGTGATATTTTAACAGCTCTAAATTTGTACATACTTTTAAAAATCGTATAAATACAAAGAATTTTCATGAATGTATTTAGACATTTGCATTAATTTTGACTGAGCAGAACTAAAATAATTATATAGAAACAATAAAATTCCGTGTAAAAAATCATGATGCTCCTAAAAATTCAAGAACAATGCATATGAAACTAAAATTTCGGAACCTTTTTTCATTTTAAACCTAAGACTGAATCGAGTTCTTACTGGTTAAAAAGAGTACTGCAATTGACAATGCTCTTTCTGCTTCAAAGCTAATTGAGGTATATCCAATGCACTCATTTTTTTTTCTTTTAATGTTTACTGTTTCTTTGCGCCTGTTGGCATCAACTGTGTAGAACTCCTTAGTAAAATATACCTTGCGATTGACTGGTCTCGTGAATGAATGCAGCTTGAAATAGTACGTTCAGTTTTTTATTTTTTTAAAAAAATTTATTGAACACTTCAGTTTCCGAGAGTGAATTTGTAAGTTTTGACTATCAGCATCTTTTTATTCCTCAGATACTGATGAATCAGACGAAATAAATCGGTTTTCCATTAACAAGGTTTATTTTCATTTTTCAACCTCTTTTTTTTTTTTAGAGTCGTCCTGGAAGGAAGGTTCTCAATATATCATGTTCTTTCCCTGAAGATATTTTCAAATCACTGTATATATGCTCATAATGTAATATGATTGAACAATTTTATATTTAATTCGTATCAAGCAAAAGTTTTTATATTTTTACCATGAATACCTATGAATAATTTACATATAATAATGTTAGTGCTGATACATCATTAGGGTTCTGATGACACAAATAGGAAATATCAGATATTGAAAGCATGAATCCGAACTTATAAATTGTTAAAATGAATAAAAGTACAAAGTAAAGTGGGTCGTAAACAGAAAAATATCAAGAATTTGTTTAAGTTGATGACGCCATGGGTCAGGGCGACGGAAAAGTGATTAGAAAGGTTGTTAAAATATGTCATGATAATGATGTTGCAATTTTTATTTGATGATAGTTGTGTAATGAGAATAAAAAATGGTCTTATTACATGTTTATGATATAAGTAATACAATTGTAACACTATGTGCGAGCATAAGTATTACCTTGATTAAGACTTGGTAAATGTAGAGAAAATGAGTATGACTGATGAAGCGACATGTGTACTAGCATACTCTTTCAAAGAATATGGGTTCGAAACCTGAATGGAGGGGGAGATGATTAGAAATTACTGAAGAGTTATTTCTTACCCTGAAATGCTGGAGATAACTCCTTTGCTCTCGCTATATTACTACGGTTGACTGTACATTATGATGTTATTCATGACAAAATATTCAGTATAATAAGAAAAGACCTGTAAATTTAAAAAATATAAAATTCTAAATGAATAGCATACGACGTCATTCTATAACGTCTCAAAATCGGTCTCAAATAGTATGGACAAATGATTATTATACCATATGGAATATAAGTTTCATATAATATATTATATGAAAAGTGTATAAAAGTGTATAAATTGTATAAAAGTGCATTAAAATGTATAAAGCGTATAAAAGTGTATTTTTATATTAAAATAAGTTTGTTACAAAAGAAATTTATTATTCATTCCTATATACTATCGCTATTACAACAGTCATTGCTCTTCTGAACTCTCACGTCGCATACCTCCTCCATTGAGAAGGGCTCGTGCGACAAGACTTTCTACAGAGATGAAA
>SEYY01017513.1:82500-85770 GCA_009176605.1 Armadillidium nasatum
GATGGGGCACACACAGAGGAAAAAAACTCACTCAAACACACACCTAACGCACATCCCTCAGGTGGGCGCAGACGGAAGCCTTGAAGAGTGGAAGATTAAATACAGAAGGAAAAAATAGATGATGGTAGAGAGTTCCACAGAACAGAGGTGGCTGGAAAGAAGGAGGCACCACAACGAGCTAGCCTGGGGTTTCCTACGTCCACACAAAATTGGTGCGAAAGCAGGGCACCCCTTGTGCAACGAGGACGACGCAACGGTGGAGGAATGCGAGAGGCCAATTCCCTCGAGCACCTGCCATTGTAGTACCTATAGAAAAGAGATAGTGCGCCAACGTCACGTCGCAAGAGAGTTTGAAAGTAGGGGACAGTTTATTAATCTTTTAGCTTTTGACTCAACCCTATCCAGAAGAGAGGAGGAGCCGGAGCCCCCCAAATGTGAGAACAGTACTCCATACAAGGGCGAATAAGACCCTTATATATTTGGAGTAACTGCTCAGAAGAAAAAAATTCTCGCAACCTGAACAGAACTCCCAGCTTCTTAGAGGCCGCTTTAGCAACCATTGTGATATGTGGTTTCCAAGACAGTTTATTGTTTATGTTTAGACCAAGAATGTTAATGTTATTTACAGGTGAGACGGGAGAGCCATCGAAGAGGATAGGAAAGTTAGGAGGTGTTTTTGAGAGGGAGATGTGAAGAAGTTGAGTTTTTAAAGAGTTGAATTTCACAAGGTTGCTATGACCCCACCGGGAAATCCCATCCAGATCGGCAAGAATAGAATCGGAAAGTTGAAGACGAGAAGCAACTCTAGAAGCAAAAGAGGGAGCAGATTTGAAATGAGTAGAAGAATGTAGAGTTGAGTCATCAGCATAAGAGTGAACAGAGTTAGAAGTGCAGTTGAGAAGATCGTTAATGAAAAGTAAGAATAAAGGTTGGAGATAAATAGAACCCTGAGAAACACCACAGTTGACAGAAAAAGGAGGAAGAGGTCGCTCCATCTACAATTGCCGAAATGGAACGATCTGAGAGAAAACTAGACAAGAGTAAGCAAAGGGAAGGAGGAAACCCAAAGGAAGGGAGCTTGGAGAGCAGCGACGCATGCCATACCCGGTCAAAAGCCTTGGATATGTCAAGCGCCACCACACAAGACTCCCCGAAGTCCCTAAGGGCAGAAGACCATAGATCAGTAAGATAGGAAAGTATGTCACCAGTTGACCTCGAGCGTCGAAAGCCATACTGGTGATCAGAGAGAAGAGAATGAGACTCCAAATGATCCAGGAAATGAGAGTTGAAGAGAGTTTCAAAAATTTTAGACAGAACACAAGTGAGAGCTATAGGTCGATAGTTAGAAGGGTCAGAGCGGCTACCCTTCTTTGGGATCGGCTGAACAAATGCACGCTTCCAGCATTGAGGAAAAGTATTAGTATTAAGGCATAGAGAGTAGAGCTGAACAAGGACAGCCATTAACTCGGAAGCACAATCCATCAGAACACGAGGGGGAACGCTATCCGGTCCAATAGCCTTCTTGATGTTCTTAGATTTCAGGATCCCATGCACCCGATCATGAGTAATTACAGGTAGAGAACATGGAACACCTGAGAGGAGAAGGAGTAGGAGGAGGAATGCCAGAATCGAGCAGGGTGGAATTAGATGAGAAAAGGAGGCCGAAAAGATTAGCCTTTTCAGAGGAGTATTAGCTACAGAACCATCAGAGCGAATAAGAGGAGGAAAGGCAGATTTACAGAAGTTATTAGAGATATTTTTGACAAGAGGCCAGAAATTTTTTCAGTAGGAGAGCCATGGAGGTCAGCGCACTTCCTTTTTATGAAAGTACGCTTAGTCCGTCGAAGAACATCCCTGCAACGATTCCGAGCTGAATGAAATTAGAAAGAGTGATAGGAGAAGGAGAGTTTTTCCATTCACGATAAGCATTGTCTCTCTCCCGAAGGGCAAGAGAACAGTTGCCATCGAACCATGGATTTTGAGGAGAAAAAGATTTAGTTGAAGATGGAATGAATCTGCTCATCCCATCAAGGATCACAGGCCCCTACCTTTTCAGCAGAGACAGAAGCGTCCCCCGAGACAAAGCAAGATTCACTCCAATGATAGTTAGCAAAGAAGCCCGATTTTCCCCCACAAAGTTGCCAGAAAGTACGTTTAGGGCATGGTGGAGCTGTTGGAGAGAAAGCATTATAACTAAGAGCTATAAGATTATGGTCAGAGTTACCAATAGGAGGGAAAATGGTGTATTTATAATCTAGAAGGAGTAGTGGTGAAGCATAAATCAAGTGTATTCAAGAATTGGTTAGGACGATCTGGAATGTGTGTGGGTTCCCTAATCAACTGCTCCAGATCGTTAAGAATGCTGAATGATTTGGCCTCCCTCCCACCTGTATCAGTATGAGAGGAAGCCCAACCACTCAGTGTGGTGTACGTTGAAATCCCCTAAATAGAGGACTTCAGCATTTGGATGAGAAGAAGTAACAGTCTCGTGAGAAGTAGTAAGATATTGAAAAAGAACTGGAAAATCTGTTCCATTAGGGGAGCAATAGCAGAAACACAAGATAATTGTAGTAGTAGGAAGACAGATTTTAAGCCATAAAACATCGAAATTAGGAGATTCTAGATTTACGAGACGTGTCACAGGAGTGTTAATTTTAATATAGGCACATACTCCACCATTTAGTCGGAAATTGTGAAAAAAGTTGTAGTTAGAGACATTAAGATTGCTAGAGAAAGAATCCCTGTCCAGCTGGGTCTCAGACAGAAGCAAAAGGTTAGGACGAGAGGTAGTGAGGTGGTGTTTAACAGACGCGAGATTAGATCGAAGGTCACGAACGTTAGCAAAGGTAATATATATATATATATATATATATATATATATATATATATATATATATATATATATATATATATATATATATATATATATATATATATATATATATATATATATATATATATATATATATATATATATAGTAAAAAAAGAAACACAAAAAATGAACGTAACATTTATAATTAAGATTAACATAGTTTAAACAAATATCTTTTAACCATAATATCTGACGTTTCGGTTTATAATGCAAAAACCATTATCATGAGAAAGTTATATTATATATATATATATATATATATATATATATATATATATATATATATATATATATATATATATATATATATATATATATATATATATATATATATAATATATATATATATATATATATATATATATATATATATATATATATATATATATATATATAT
>SEYY01017514.1:0-5000 GCA_009176605.1 Armadillidium nasatum
TATTATTATTATTATTATATTATTATTTTTTTTTTTTTTTTTTTTTTTTTTTTTTTTTTTTTTTTTTTTTTTTTTTTTTTTTTTTTTTTTTTTTTTTTTTTTTTTTTTTTTTTTTTTTTTTTATTTTTATTATTATTAATATTGAATTTAAAAAATAAAAATAAAAATAAAAATAAAAACTAAGTATCCAGTGTTTGTTTGTTAGTTATAAACTTCATTTCAATAATGATTGATTTTAATTTTGTATAATTAATTATCTCAAAGGACGAATTCGTCTCCAAGAAGCCATTTCAGTAATGTATTAATACATACAAAGTAAAAGATTTTTGTTTGTACAACTTTGTAACCGGAAAAATGAATAGAGATTAAAGATTATAATTATGGTAAAATGAGGAAAGATAGAAGGAAGGCATAGTAAGAGTTAAAATAATAATAAAATTCAGGATTATCTTTACTGAAGCTACAATTATAATAGTAGCTAGTAATGGCAACAATAATGAAATTAGCAAAAATAAATAATAAAATAATAATAATAATAATAATAATAATAATAATAATAATAATATAATAAAAATCATAATAATAATAATAATTATTAAATCCATCTCCAGCAATAATACTAGTAAATAGTACATACTGTTAGTGTATGAAATCGCTTGTATCAAAGCAATAATAATAAAAAATAATAAAACCACAACCACAACAGTTGTTTTAAGGTTTATCTTTGTGGTTAGCCACTGAATGTATGGGTAATGAACCTTACCAAGGCATATAGTTTAAAATTGGTACCAGATACTGGAAAAAAAAATAATAAAATAATAATTAAAATAGTAATTAATAATTCTAAGAATAACAATGTGCGTAAAATATCGTAGTAATAATAAATAATAATAAAATAATAAATAATAATAATATAATAATAGTAATAATGATCATGTAATAATTAGTACAATCATTTTGCTTAGACTAGAATGCTGCAACTTCTAATTTAACAATGAAAACAGAATAATAAAAATAATAATACTAATAATAATACTACTAATAATAATAATAATAGTAATAATAATAATAATAATAATAATAATAATAATAATAATAATAATAATAATAATAATAATAATAATAATAATAATAATAATAATAATAATAATAAATAATTAATAATAATAATAGTAATAAAAAAGTAATAATAATAATAATAATAAAATAATAATAAATAATAATAATAATAATAATGATAATTATAATTATAATAATATAATAACATTGATCGAGATAGAGATAATTAGTACTGGTTTATATAATTCTTTTTGATTTTGTGAGTAAAAACATTTAATAATATTTCATTTTTCGGTTCAGTCGGTAGTTCATTAAAAAGCTTTGCTGATTTATATTTATAATAATATTAATCGTAATAATAATATTAAACTGCCATATAATAGTAAAGATATGGCTTTATTTATAAAAATAATAGTAGTAGTTTTTTTATCATTAGGAATGCATAGGTAGTATATGCAAGTTTGCTAATAAGACTATTGATGTGCTTCTTGAAGGAGAGTTTCTCATCGAAAGGAACTTCTAATAGTTTTGTGGCTCGATTTATGATTGTCTCTTTTGCCATAACATTTAGCTTGATAGGTTTTATAGGTTTTGATTCAGAGAAAGCCTGTTAGCCTCTACCCATGTTACAACATTATTGTGTTTAAGGTATCCATATTACGGTCTGATATTTATTATAATTATTTTTTGTAGATCCAATATTATTACTTCACAAACGATAATAATAATAATAATAATGATAATAATAATATTATAATATAATAATAAAATAATAATAATAAAAATAATAATAATATAAAAATAATTATAATAATTATAATTATAATAATAATAACATTATTATAATTCTCTTGTGAAGTAATAATCATAATCATAAATTATAATTATAAATTATAGTTATTATTATAATATTGTGATTGTCCAGCGGTATCGTCAGCGTATTGAGAGTGTAGAGAAATATGACAGTTTTGAAAGTCGTTTGTATATATGTTAAAGAATAGTGGACTCAAAATAGATCCCTGAGGCACTCCTTGAGAAATTAGCGAGGGCAGATAATACATATCCTAATTTCTATGTGTTCTACCAGATAAATATGAACGGAACCAGGTTAAGGAATTTTTAAAAACTGCCAAGCCTGTCTAATTTCTGTAGGAGTAAATTGTGCGGAACAACATCGAACGCTTTTGAAAAATCTAATAACAGTAGTACGCATGTTTGTTTGTCATTTAATACTCTATATATATTTATAATAGTATAGGGTAGAGGTTGAGATTTAATTTGCGCAGTATTTGTTGATCCTTGGTATACTATTAATATTGGAGTTTTTGTTTTTCAAACTATTTATTGCGATTTAGACTTCGGAACTTGATTTGCTTGTAAAAGAGAATTTTTGACCTTTGTGTATTTCTAGGTAGTCAGTAAAAGAAACATTTGTTTGTGAAGTGATAATAATCATAATTATTATAATTAAAATTAATTATAGTTGTATTATAATTGTAAATTAATTATAATAATAATAATAATAATAATAAAATAATAATAATAAATAATGATAATTAATAAAATAATAATAATAATAATAATATTATTATTATTAATAATAATATTGTGATTATCCAATTCTCTGAAAATGAGGTTTCTTTTGAGCATTTTTGTTTATTACAAATGAAATATTTTTCTACATTTAAAAATACAATAAAATATGTTACTACTTAAATAACATAATTCTAGGAATATTTATGACTGTGCTTTTTTGTGATAGTAACAATAGCAGAAATTTTAATTATGATATCATTTATTACAATAGTACTACTAATACTACTACTACTAATAACAATAACAAAAATACATTTAAACTAATAATATTAATAATAATAATAATTTTAAATAACAATGATGATGCTGTTAATTATAATTATAATAATAATAATAATAATAATAATAATAATAAATTATAATGCTATTTACCATCATTATTATTCTGAATTTGCATATTTATGGTTATGATAATATTCACATATGTAATGAAAATACTAAAATAAGAATAATTGCAATAATAGTAAATTACTACTACATCACACCACTGAGATTATTGATATTAATAATAACAATTTTCAATAATAATAATAATAATAATAATGACAAAAAAAATAATAAAAAAATTAAAAAAAAAAAAAATAAATTAATAATAATAATAAAATAATAAATAAATATAATAATAATAATAATAATAATAATAATGATTATAGTTCAGTACGAATTTATTTACATTCTTAAAATTTTGTTCATATGATTTTACTGATCTTTCATTATTTTATATCATCCGAAATGTTATTATATAGTATGACGGAGGTGTAACTTACTGCTTGTCGTGCTTTAGTAAGTCTGTAGAAGGGACTTTTTAGATTGGTGATGTTTCATAGAATTATTACTCGTTCAGTCTGTTTATTTAGATGGTTTGTTTTAAGGAATTAGCATGCATAATTGTTAATTGTCCTGTGTATTTCCTTTAGGAGAGAGAGAGATTTAGAAAGTTCGAAGATGATCAAATCGCAATATGTTAACTTTTTTGAATAAGGTGGTTATCGCTATAAAAATCTATGCTGCCACTGAAGAGAATTATGAATAGTTTTTGCATTGTTTTGATTTGATTTGTTGTTTTTGGGTGTTGTTCCATATATGGGAGGCAGAAATTATGTGAGGGTGAATATGTAAAAATATTTTTCGCAGTACATACAGTGGAATGGATTTATAATTTACAAGGATGTGCATTTACCAATAGTAATAAAAAAATAATATAATAATAATAATAATAATATAATAATAATAATAATAATAATAATAATTCATTCAATTCAAAACTTTATTCAATAGTGAACATTTACAGTTTTAAATTTACAGTAGGTCCTATACTACTAAACTCAATAATAATAATAATAATAATAAAAATAATAATAATAATAATAAAAATAATATAATTTATAATTATAATAATTTATATAATTATAATAATTAATAAGATAATATTAATAATAATAATAATAATATAATAATAATAATAATAATAGTATTGTGGCTGTCAGTTCTCTGAAACGGAGCTGCTAGGGAAAAACTCTGTAAAAAATTTCCATTGAACCCAATGTTTAATGTATATTAAATATTTTACTTCTAAATTTAAAAATGCAATAAGTTATAATAAGTTCCTACTAAAGTAACAATACTCTTGTTATGATAGTACATGTTGCAATAACCGATGCTTTAATTATGATATAATTTTCTACATTAATACTATTAATAATCAATAAAAATATTTTCACTAACAACAATAATAATAATAATGAAAATAACACTAATAATAATATCATTTATATTACTACTACTAATAATAAAAATTATAATAATAATAATGATAATAATAATTTTAATAACAATTTTAGTAATAATGATAATAATTTTAATAACAATGATAATAAAAATGACAATGCTGACAATAATAATATTAAAAATAATAATAATCATTATTATCACCATCATTATTGATATTATACATATTTATAGTTATGATAATAAGAATCACATATGGACTGAAAATACTAAAATAAGAATAATAGCAATGATGGTGAAATTCTACATCGCGCCACTGAGATTATTGATATTAATAATAAGAAGTTTAAAAAACAATAAATGATAAAAATAATAAGTAATAATAAATAAATAAATAAATAAATAATAATAACAGGAATAATACTAATAAAAAGTAATAATAATAATAATAATACTAATGATATAAATAACTAATGATATAAATAATGATAATAATAAATAATATTAATAAAATAATAATAATAACTGGAATAATACTAATAAAAAGTAATCAATAAAAATCCTAATGATAATGATAATAATAATAGTAATAAATATAACTATAAAAAAAGATCAAA
>SEYY01017514.1:10000-11197 GCA_009176605.1 Armadillidium nasatum
TCTCACTTCTTAGATCATCTGGAATCTCATTCCCTTCTTTCTGATCATCAGTATGGCTTTCGACGTTCGAGGTCTACTGGTGATATACTTTCCTATCTCACAGATTTATGGTCTTCTAACCTTAGGGACCATGGGGAGAGTTGTGTGGTGGTGCTTGACATATCTAAGGCATTTGACCGGGTATGGCATGCGTCACCGCTTTTCAAGCTCCCCTCCTTTGGGTTTCCTCCTTCTCTTTTCTTACTTATGTCTACCTTTCTTTCTAATCGTTCCATTTCGGCTGTTGTTGTTGGAGCGATTTCTTCCTGTCAATAATGGTGTTCCTCAGGGTTCTGCCTTGTATCTCTACTCTATCTTACTTTTCATAATTCTCAGCGTTCATCTATCATATATGCGATGAAAACCCCCCTCTCTGCTCTTTCAAATCTGCTCTTACTTTGTATCTAGAGCCTCTCGTCTTATCTTTCCGATTCCATTCTTGCAGAACTGATAGAATTTCCCAGTGGCGTCTCAAAGTGAAATTCAATCTTTAAAAACTCAACTGCTAGAAATCTCCCTTAAAGACACCTTCTAATTTCTTTTCTTTCATGGTCTCCCATCTTAGACAATATAAATATCCTTACACATAAAAAAAAAGTATTGGAAACTTATCACACTAGGGCGGCTTCAAGAAGTGAGTTCTGTTAACTGCGAGAATTTTTTCTTCCTCGATTATCCATTTACAAGGGTCTCATCCGCAATTGTATGGAGTTCTTCTCACATATCTGGGGTACTCAGGTTTCACCCGTCTTTTGAATAGGTTGAATCAAAGGCTAAACATACTGCCACTCTTTAATTCTCTTGACTCTTCATCTTTGCGACATGACTTTGGTGCCTTGTCTCTTTTCTATAGGTACTACAGCGGCAAATGCTCTAGAAAACAATCCACTCATATACCTTCACCTTTACGGCGTCCTCTCAGCACAAGGGTTGCATTGTCTGCAGCATCAATTTTGGGCTAGCACAGGCAGCTCCAGGCTTGTGCACTGTGGTGCCTCCTCCTTTCCTGCCACCTCTGTTCTGTGGAAATCTCTCCAATTTTCTGTGCTTCCTGTCAAATTTAGTCTCAATTTCTTTAAGGCCCTCGACTGCGCTCACCGAAGAAATTCGTGTTAGGTGGATCCTGCAGGGGTCATTTTTAAAAAAATATTTTACTTT
>SEYY01017515.1:10000-11705 GCA_009176605.1 Armadillidium nasatum
GGTGGCATGGTAAAAGCCTGGGATCCTTATATTGGATAGACGGTTGAAACTGTCTTTAAAGTATAAAGCAGGGATGTATTAAATTCATTGGACATTTTTTTTTTATGAAATATAGATTTTCCCCCTTTAATATTATATTCATAAGACTGAGATTTCAAAATTGGCAAAACAAAACATTACATATAGATTCAAGGTCATTTTAAATATTTATCATGGCAGAAGCAGTAGAAGTACAAAATGAAAATTTTAATATGCCAAACTTTTCTAATATTGTAGGAAAACTTAAATTTTTTAATGGGAAAACTAATTTTAAGAGTTTTCTAAATCAGTTTAATAGTAGAGCAAAACTTGAAAGCTGGAGAGAAGAAGTTAAAGTTAATATCTTAAAATGCTTATGTATAGATTCTGCACAAACGTACCTAAACTCTCATCCAGAGATTGAAGATTTTGATTTTAATGAACTAGTAGAATTTTTAGCCAAAAGATATGAAATTAAAGTATCAAAACAAGAGGCATATCAAAGATTTTCAAATATTAGACAAGGACACTCAAACATTAGAGATTACGCTAACAAGATCGATGAGATAAGCGAATCTGTCATGCATGTTCTTACTGAGTTCGAAGACGTAGAGAATAGAGATCAGTTTCTCATCTCTATATTTGTTAATGGATTAAATTTAGAAATTAAAAAGCTTATAGGGATCCAAGAATTTAACTCTTATAATAACTGTTTGCAAACTGCACTAAAAGCAGAAAAATTATTACCCTCCAAGAACCCCATATTTAATGTTAATAATGAAAGTGAACAAAGTAATGAGCCCTGTTATAGAAATTCCTAATCCTTATAATTAATATAAATAAAAATGAAGTTATAATATATATTACATTGCAATAATAAAGGACATATTAAGAGAAATTGTCCTCAAATTAATAGAAGATACACTTTAATGCAAAACCCTCCAAAAAACTATTAAACCGATCCGTTACAGAAGATTTAGAAAATCCTGTAACATATTTAAGAATAAATAATTTAAAGTCATTGGGATACTGGGATTCAGGGTCTAACATATCAATAGTTTCTTATAATCATTTTTCTAAGTTATATGAAACGGATCGATTTAAGAGTATTATAAAAGTTCCTAATATAAATGTTACAAGTGTTACTGGTGAAAAATTAAAATTAATAGGTAAAGTTTCTTTATATTTTAGTATTGGTAACATTAAATTTATTCATGAGGTATATATATTAGACGATACAAAATTTGTAGGAGATATACTAATAGGAAGAGACATAATAAAGAGGATAGGGAAAGTAATGTTTAACTTTGAAGAAAAGTACATCCAGGTAAACAAAGTGAAATTGCCCATAATTTGCTCGAGTGATTATAACATGCAATGTTTTAGTGTAAATAAATTAAAGCTTAATGAAGATAAATTAAAGTTAAATAAAAAGTTAATATTACCCCCTCGTTCTTTTGTAAAGACACATAGTATTGTAGGAAAGAAATGGAAGAACAAACATGTAGTCATTGAATCTTCTTGTACTGATGGTTTAAGAGTTGGAAATACTCTAGCTGTAGTTAATGATAATTTAGAGGTACCCTTCACTATAGCTAACTATTTCGATAGAGAAGTAACTTTGAATAAAAATGAGCTGATAGGTGATATATTTTTGGCAGAAGAAGAAGAAATAGAGATAGAAAAT